>JAQGEP010000356.1:0-12790 GCA_028476805.1 Acrocalymma vagum
TGATTTATCGCTCGCAATCAATTTGTATATACTCTCCGATTAAAACCACAGAAAATCTGACGATTCTACCATTTGTATGTGGCTGTATAGCTTCACATCAATTTTGTGTGGTGGTGTTGAAATCGGGCGTTCGGTGAGTCCGGGCGCTCGCTGATGTAATACAGTATGCTTAGTGGCAATGCATAATAGATCCGATCACCTGCTGTAAAGGTGCCAAGGCATTTTTTTCGGCGAGTTTACCAAACGTACAGACTCCATGGCATATACTCGGTGAGTTACTAGGAATGTAGCAGGTACATGGTCAAAGTATCATCTCAACTTCATCCCTGCATGTGTCTGCTTTGCTCCTCACTGAGAACGCCTGGCCGGCGATTGATGACATGATAGCAACATCTTCTAAATATCGTGGCTGCACTTGGCCATTGAGCAGACAACAAGAAGAGTCTTGGGTTGTTTTGAAGCCAGCTAGTTCCTTCACTTCTAAAAGCCTGCCATTTCCTTGGGTATCCAAAGCATACCCCATCTTATCTTGCCTTGTCCTTCTTCTTTTTCTTCTTCTTCTTCTTCTTCTTCTTCTTCTTCTTCTTCTTCTTCTTGTTGTTGTTGTTGTTGTTGTTCTCCTGTAGACGTCCTAGGCCATCCAGCCAGCGGCTCCAGACTTGCAGGAGAAGAACAGACTACGATTTTGGCCTTGATGCGTGGCGGAGATCCGATGGCATCTGGTGTAAGCGAGGCATTCCCGCTGGCCATGTATGTGCACTTGAAAGGGCCACAAGATCTCAAATTTCACCACCTCGATGGCCAAGCTCAGGTCATGCTCGTAGATTCAGTAGTGAACACAGGGAAATCTGTGATAGAGTGTGTCCAGGCCGTTCGTCACCTGCACCCCAGTATCCGGATCATTATCGTCACTGGCGTCATACAAGCGCAATGCCTCTATAAAAGCAGCGCATTGTATAAAACGCTCTCTGAGTATGGACGCATCGATATCGTTACGCTTCGCGTTTCGACACCAAGTTCACTGGCAGCGGAACAACGGACACCGGCAATCGCTTATTCAATACAACCCGCTTGTATTAATCGTGATATATTGAATCCACCGGTACGCAAATAATATCGGCAATCGAAAGCATAGCATATGTGTTGACGAGTCGCAGGTTGGATAAATCGAACGTGATGCTCGAGAGCGGCGGAGCTGGCTAAATGTGGTAATGGATTCTGTAAACAGAAGTGGTTTCTATAAGCAACAGTGGTTTTTATTGTTACATATCACGATAGCGTGTATCAGTCAACAAACCTAAAATACCTAATACGGACAGTTTCCTAGACCTTAGGTCCACCAAACCAAGTCCTTCTGATTATGTCGTGCGCCTGGTTTTGCTACCTTTGCTCCATGTTGGTTGGACCGCCCGAGCCGTGTCTACCCTGAGCCGCTCGAGGTCAGCCTTTGATTGAGCATCCTTTCCCCATCCTCCTGTAACCTGTTGAGAGAAGACCTTCACAGTATTTTCCTGACCTGCTAATTTCAGCAATAGCATCTTTTGTATCTAGTGTTGAGCGGGTTGAAGGTCGTAACAGTATCGATGACTCTGGGGAAGAAACAAGAGGAGTGTTCGGCAGATGTGTGGGATGAAAGAATAACGCTTGGCGTAGTACCGAACGGTTTGAACCTCCCGAGGCGGAGGCATCAAGCCAATCAGGGATATAGAAGAGAGGCGAATCAACGTATAAAGAGCAAAGCGGAAGTAGGGTAATTGCTTATGACACATCACAATGTAGCTATCAGGAATATCTTATCAACGAGTCTTTGATTCATGTATTTTCGTAATCAGGGTCGTTTTCTGCGATACGCTTCGTTGCCCTCTCCTCCTGCTCAACATATCTGGCTTCATCGCCCGAGGTAATCTCTTCAGGAGGTGTTTCCCGCCTCTTCCTCTTCCTGATTCCAGGGAGAATAGTATGCCTAACAAGTGATTCCTGCCGTTTGATCTTCTCTTCCGCAGCAGCAAGATACTCACAGAGCTCCTGGGTAGACACCGTGATTTCGTGTTTGTCCCCATCGATTTGATCCTTTGTAAGTTCCTCACAAGCGAAGTCGGACAGTTGAAGGCGTATTTCTGAATGATTTGTGGGTTCCCCTTGCGCATCGCGGAACATCTATAGGAAATGCTAGGGATAGAATATAGATAGCGGACTGTGCGTGGCGGATACCTCATCCGCGGCTTCTTTGACTACTTGTAGCTCATCTCCATCGGCAGTGTGGAGGAGTTGAGGTCGCCATATTGACAGCGTTGCCTTGCAGGACTCCTTGCTCCCGTACTCAATACTTAACCCGACAACAACTCGCACGCTAGTATCTGAGTCCAGGATATAATCTTCTGCCAGCCGCTCTAACCTCTTCCGCTTCTGCGAATATGGGTTAGCTCGTCACACTTTGTAGAGATATGATAATAGCTCACGTGATCTTAGCCGATCTGGGTGGCCTTCTGCCAGCGTTTTCTCTCGGATTACGACAACATGCTCTAGCAGCTCTACTGCCTTCACTACCTGTCCATTTGCTTGGTATGCTCCGGCGAGGTTTGTGCTGCGATGCTAGTCGTGAGGGATGGTCTTCTGTGAGCACTCCAAATAGGGATATACTGTCCATTTGCCTAGGGAAGCCAAAGCTTGCCGGGGTGCTCTCTTCCTTACCGACCCCTACGTTGATCGAGAGAATATTATAAGCAAGAGAGTCACTGGTATCTGCGAATGGGTCAGAGAAAATGAGCTGTACCGTTCTTAGCTAGACTCAGGTGCACAGTTTCTATGGATATCCGGGGGTCCTGGCAAAGGAAAGACTATGCTCTCAATCTTCCTTACCGAAGAGCTTGAGAAGGTGTCGCGCAGGAAACACAGAAGACAGAGTTTCTCTTTTACTTTTGCAATCATCAGGACGAGAAGCGCAATAACGCAATTGCTATTCTTGGAGGATTATTGTTCCAGATCACTACGAAGTGTCTAAATCTAACTAAGCATGTCCTCCCATCCTTTGAATCTTCTTGGCCGTAGCGAATATTTGGCTGAGACATGCTGGCGGTATGGGCGACTTTATCGAGAGAACTCATACAGCCAGAATGAAATTCAAATTCAAATTCTCAGGACCTTCATGTCACTCAGCGGCTTGCTCTCTCCCCGGTACTAACAGTGCAGCACGCCTTGCGCCTTGAATTTAGCTCGATTCGCTTTCTAATGCTGGCAACTCGCAATGTTCCAATCCTAACCCAAACAGTAAATCTCCCGGCATCGCAGTGAGGTTGCTGCTATTTGAACGCCCACCTTTCCTTGAAACCGACAGAGCACGAACATTTCACATGGCGGGTGTCCTCTAAGACGGATCACATAAGCGGGGCATGTTGCACAAGTGGAGTTCATCCTGAAGATCGTTTGCGTGGAGCTAACCCTCTTCAGGACCCTTCGGCTTAATAAATAGCTTACATCTATTTAGTTATTGAAGCAGATCGATCCAATGGCACCGCCGATCGGAGTTTCACCCGGAAGGTATGTACGGCTCAAGGAGCCCTAGTAAATGGCAATGGGATACACGCATACCATCACTGCTCTCTCAACAAGCTGTGATTCGGTGCGGAATGCTACGGAAAGTGTCCACAGACGGCCTGGCCTAGCAGATTCGTCCCTGTGGATTCATGTTTTACAGCTCGATACATTGGCACTGGTTTATTACATACGCGTGGCGTTCAGCACCTACCTTTCATGATTCATTGGAAGTGGGGCCGTCGTATAGAAACCCCTGTCAATCGCAAGTCTCCATACCCTTGGCACGGCGTATGACCTTAGAAATCGGAATAACAGCTAACGTTACCTAAGGGCTACATCAATAAAGAATTCGAATTTTGAGGGTTCTTTTCCTGAAAAATTACTCAGCCAGATCGTTGATGACGTATCATAGATTCTCTTGGGTATATCGTGGTGACCTGATGGGTATAAATAGAGCGCAGGCCTTCTCTCTCGGATATGACTTCGCCATAACAAATTCCAAGCAACGGACGCAACCTGTCAGCTCACTTATTAAAAAAAAAAAATCTGTGCCTTATTTTTGCTCCATTTAGAATCTAAATCCAACCATTCCTCTTCCACGTCGTGCCATTGTTACCGTCACCTCCGCTCATGCACCCCTCCATGGGCCAGACAAAATCACCGGTCTATTTATTGTTGAAGCCATGCACCCTTACAATATCTTCACAGAGGTCGGCATTGAAGTGGATTTTGTCTCTGAGAAAGGGACCTACGTCCCAGATTGGCTCAGCCAACAGCCTGACTTCTTGAACGGTGAAGATCTCAAGCAATGGGAAGACACCAACGGAGAGTTTAGGAAGAAGCTGGACAATATGTACAAGCCTTCTGAAATCGACCCGTCTAGAGTGTGTACCATTCTTCCGACGCAGGCGGTGCATAGTAGCATCTAACTCCTCCTCGCAGTATGGAATCTTCTTCGCCTCTGCTGGTCACGCAGCACTGATGGACTATCCGACCGCAACGGGTCTTCAAAAGATAGGAAGCGAAATCTGGGCAAATGGGGGTATTTTGTCATCTGTGTATGATTTCTATTATCCTCTCTCCCCAGATTCTGATCATGCAGTCTCTAACAACGGCGACAGTTGCCACGGTGCTGCCATTTTTGCAGGCATAAATGACCCTGCGACTGGTAAGCTAGTGGTTGAGGGAAAGACTATCACTGGCTTCACTACTCAGGCAGAATACGATATGGGAATTATGGAGGCTCTGAGGACCTGGAATGCCCCAATGATTGATGAACATGCAGCAAAGCTTGGGGCCAAGTGTAGGGCTCCAATCGCATTGAATTTGCAGAGCTGAATACTGACAATGCTTTTCACAATTAGATACACGGCCGAAGGGAGTTTGGGATTCATTCCATGTTACTGATGGTCGAATTATTACAGGCACAAATCCTGCAAGCTCTAAAGAGACTGCTACTGCAGTGCTTGGAGTGTATAGGGCTCTATAAGGCTGTAAACCTCACGCCACATCACACTAATCCTGTTCTCTACGGAGAAACTCCCGGAACACCAACCACACATCGCTTATGAATATTAAATACTAAAAATTTTAGGATCCGTATCCAAATTTTCGTCCTATAGTTCCGAATCTAAATAATAAAGCGAAGGTTTTGACTAGGCAGGGGTGAGAGGATGAAGCACGAAATGTCGCCGCTGATAGAATGATCGATAGCAACCTCAGACCTGCGTACTTTTCGACCAGCACCTAGTACAAGATAGTATTTTAGTGTAACAGAAAGGTGATAATATTTAACTATTGATGGGCACCTGTTTCTACAGTTGATATTCTTCCTTAAGAGGATCTTTGTTCCGCCACACCGGTTGTTCCGCTATAGGAGGATGCACGTTACCTCTCTGCTCGCCGTCGTACTTCACCTCTTTCGAGCCACGATCCATTCCGTGATGGACACAGGACGCCTACAAGCCAACAGCCAGGAAACAAGCTCAGCAAGAGAAGACAGTTACTAATTCTCTCTGTTCTCAACTCAGCCTTTATCAGCTTAATCTCCTGTCCGTCAACCTCTAATTGCGCTATAAAATAAAGCGATCATCTACCCTAACCCAGAGCACAGTTGTTGTTCGTCGATCTACAAACTTTTATAATTGCCTCGCGGCTCCATAGGGGTAAGCTTAAGAGGCCATGGTGGTAACGATGTCTGCATGGCGCCTTCATGTGCGCCAAATCGCTGTAGATTGGAGCATTCCATCGAGACGTTATTCAACTGATGGTTGTCCCAGGTATAAGTAGCTTCAGCTGGTTGTGAATGTTGTCTGCGGTGATTATCTAGCGTAGTCGTCGCAATTGGCGGTATCATCGGCGTAGCGCTCGTGAAATGACGTAGGGACAGCTGTTGAACGACTGTTTGCATCTGCATCCCTGTATCAGATACAGATCGCATGCAGACGGTACTGTTGCTAGATAAAGCGGTCGGTGCAGAGTCTGGGACAAGTGTTCTAGCCGTTTGCGTGTGGTTCTGCTGCCTTTTGCCTCTTCTGGACATAGCATATATCGCGGATTGTACAGTTGTACGAGGAAGTTGAAGGGCAGAGGCAACTGCTCGTTGGCTGAACCCTGGATGCTGTAACAGACAATAAATGCGACGTCGTTCCTCAAAGGTAAGATGTGTGCCAGGATCGCAGGCTCGATTGTGTCGTCGCTCGGGTTGCCTAGAACGTGGTCTACGGATGATATTTGGCATTTTAGGAAGGCGCGTTATCTATTTATGAAGAGCGATAGAAGGAAAGATTGATTAGGACGTTGTCCATTCGTGGAGAGAGGTAGCGAGAAGTTGGTGGTTCGGAAATTCAGGTGTTTGGACTCGTCAGCTGACTCAACGACCCCGCCACGCAACCACTTTTTTTATTGTAAGACCTCAGATGGACTATTTTTAGCGGTCTGTTCCGCCACACTCTTGCGCTACCTGCTATTAAAATGCGACAACACCTCTTCCTCTGTGCGCCACCAAAATATCGTAATAGTGTAAGAGATGTTTAACCTTTAAGGCATTAATAAGAATGAGATTAGGTGTGCGTGGTTGCTACTAATAGCTTGCGGGCGTTGTCGTTCGCGCCATGAGTTTTCGAGCACGGCCTTGCTATAAGAGGTTAGAACTTGGAAACGAGAGCGATCCGAGCCGGCCCACTGCGGGAATTAAATCCCGACACCACGGCAAGCTAATCGTCGCAACTACCACCACAACCGCACATACCATTTATGGGTTCGAAAAATTTCAACGCCTCTCGCACAAAGGTCATGGCTAGAGCGGGTCGGCCGCTAGCGGGGGCGAGTTTCAAGTATTTTATGCTTAAATAGTCTACTCATAAATGCTGCTAATTATGCCGCTACTTAATCTCTGTTTTCGCCTCCTCACACTCATCCCTCGACGTTTGGCTCGCCGACCAGCTTTGTCTCATCCGTCCCGAGAAAAGCGCTACCAGTCCATTCCTGTAGGCACCACAATGCAAGCGAGGTCGACTGCCTTAGTCTACACATGCGAGTATGAGATGTCGCTCGCCACGGCCGAAGGACAGCAAGAAACAATGGATTCGGACTTGGCGAGGTCAACGCAGCAAGGAGGACATCCTGTCGGATGAGGACCACGTGGAGGAGAATGCTGCCGAGGAAGACAACGCGACAAGACGAGCTCTAAATATCGCCACATCCAGCTCGTACACCGACGCGGTCTATTCCGTCCTCAACTCTTCCAACACCGACTCAAGTACTTCTCACTGCACAATCTGGGAAATCCGAGGTTGGAACAAAGTGTTGGTATTCAATGAGGTCACAGCACAAATTACCGAGTAGGCCATAGATTTAAGATACTAGGTATGGTATCTCAAAGTAGGGAAAACTACGGTAACGAGACCAAACATCATTAGTAATATTTAACGAGGTATAAATGTGAACAGGATGTCAACCTCAATAAGCCAAGCTGCTTCGAAAATCTTAATGCTCGGCACTCATCTTGGTACCGAAGTGTACAACTTCAATGTTATTTCCATCTAAGTCAAGAACGTACGCAGCTATCTCTAGTTAGAACAGAACAGAACCCACGTTTAATAAACTACGATAAAGCTTATACTTGCCATAATATGCTTCCATCCAAGGTCGAACACCTGGTTTGCCATTATCTTTTCCGCCAGCCTTAATCCCGGCGGCATGGAACTCATCTACAAGCCTCCGCTCTTTAACATAAAACGAAATATGCACGGGTGTTGGCTTCTCCGCGTGGCTGTTTCGATCGTCCGGTGTATGCTGCCGGAGCCAGAGGTCGGGGATAGGGCTAGGAGAGTTTGTGGAACCCAGGCCGACGACTGAAGGAAATCTTAGTTCTCTGTAAGAGAGTGGAGATAATGTAGTGAGATAGAATTGGAGTGAGGCTTCAAGGTCCAAGACTTGGATGGATACGTGGCCGAGCATTCTAGATGGATTGTTATTGCTGTAAGGATTGGAATTACTTTAGATACTGTATTTCAAACTTGAAAGAAGTGCGTTGTCATTCATTTAAATTAATACTTCCAGGCTTGTACTATGATAGACCGCAAATCGAGCACCGCTTTCCGCAAGCTCGGCGTTCTCGCATATCTCGTATTTACGACCTAATAAGTGATCATCGTCTCTGCGGTTCGGTAATAGATTGAAAGTTCTACTGCAGTGTGGCACGTGATCACTCGATGACTCACGCGCTCAACAAAACACGACGCGTGGTCAGGAAATCGTTTCTTTAAATAGTAGTGTTAATGGCCTCTACAAGACAGCGTGACGTTTGGCGGAGGCGGGCTCATGATCTCGCGGTTTGAAGAACGATGACTGGGCGTGACTCGCACTGTGTAGGGTGAGATGCGTCCCGGGCAGGCATGGAGGGAGTGAGATGGTGATCGAAAGACAGTTTGTGTGGTAGGAGCGTTGACTGGACATAGTACAGATCGTCACCTTCGGCCACTGCGAGTAGGGACAGAAATGCCTTGGCGGTGGTGATGAACTACTGGGAGTCAGCGAAATCTCATATCACATGCCTTTAAGCGTGCCTCCTCTTCTCTCGTTCGAGTCCGAGCCTGACTCAGGAGCGACTCATCGTCGCAGGACTCCTGCCGGTGTTAGAATCAATTCCCCAGGAGCGACGATACATACTAGGAAAACGGAGCGCATAGTGATACGAAGGAGAGCAAAATCATGTGGCGCGCCGGCACGAGATGAAGGAGAAATTGGCTTTGGAGAGAGAGAGAAATGGACCACGGTGCTGAGCAGAGGTTCACGCCGAAGGGCGAGGCGCTAAAGGTCGGGCACGGATCGCCTCGACGACGAGGACAAGGCAGCCGATGCCACCACATTCCTGAAGGGAAAAGCCGAGCAATGGATTGAACCTTATCTCCGAAGCTACATCAACGAAGAAAATCAAGGAGATTCGGTGGACCAGCTTATGAAGGACTGGGATGACTTCAAAAGGGAAATGCGCAAGGTCTTCGGACTATACGAAGAGACAAGCATGCCGTACGAGCCATACAGCGACTTCGTCAAACTGGATCAGTAGCCGATTACGTCGCCGGGTGGACTGACGTACGGCTTCGGTGTTACTTTTTAGCTCGTTTTTGATGTCGCTGAGTGTCTGTGCGTTCGCCGTAGCTTTTGCTTCCGTTTGAAGGATTCTTGGGGCGTCGCTTATTGCGCTGAGGTGTGCTACACTTTCAGGATAAACATCACCGTGCCGTGGATGATGGTCTTTACGAGGCCGCGGGTACGGGCTGGCTGTTGGTGCGTTCAATGCAGGCCAGTGAGTCTTGAAGGTAGGTGCTGAGGCGTGTAGCGTGCTCGTGAATTGGGGCTGGCCACGTTGCCTGTTGAGGCCATTGCGTCGCCATGGCGCCGCAGTCGCAGTGGGCTCTGCGCCTGGGCTGATGTGTTAATGGCTTAGAAAGTGAAAGCTGCGTACCATGCCTATGGGTGCCGCTATCTCTCAAGGGACCGATGGAATTGGATTATTGCAGCATATTGCAAGCTGATGTCGAAATTGAACTCAAATTCATTGGACCTTGCAATTTCGTTATGGGACCCTTGAAAGTACGTAACTGTCCATTTGTTGGGATTTGCACATCGGCTGCACTCATGCCGCGTTCTCACATGACGATGATGTGTGGCATATTGCTGGGTGAAATAGTTCGCTGGCGTGATAATAATATTGAAGCCGGATTATGCGGTGCGGTGCATATTTTGGGTGCATTCTGATCAAATCGACGTTCGAATCGAATTGTCCGGAATGCCCACATGCGGGCAGACGGCCGCAAACAGAGTCAGGTGACCTGTTCAGAACACTATCAGCATGCTCACAAACTGCATGCGCAGATCCACGGCCGCAGATAAGAGGTCGTATGCGCATGGCGTATGAAGGAACCCTTGTGGGCCAATGGGCGTGCTGGTCCCGAATGGTGATGATAAGGGAGTGGTTCTTGGAGAAGAAAAAAATCCATTGTTCACTTGGCGGAGCTATGATCTTCAATCATGGAAGCATCTGATGGAGTATTCGAAGGATTATCATTATTGATCTTGGGCATGATCTTCAGTCCTATCGGCTGGTAAGACCATACGATGGCACAGTGGACAATAAGTACGCATTCCTGTGAACCACCTGTCAAAGCACTGTAAATGATACATGTGATTGCAGTTCAATACTCTAATAACATCTTTGCCTTTAATTCCTTCGAGGCAGATAACACTAGTGAAAAGTCACTACCTCCGGCCTCAAATAGATCTCATGCTACTTACCAGGTGCGTTCTTCAGCATAGCTGCTTGGTTGACCTGGAGCATCTGAAGTGTGCTCTTGCTGCCAGGTCCTCAGCGTCCGGGGCGGTGCCGACTGGTTCAATCTTTCGAGCGCTTTGCTTGGCTGCACCCCCCGGGTGTGTCTTTGACTGGCGCAGATGTTGTAAATGCTGTGTGGTGTTGTTAGTACTAGGTTTTCCATTCTGGGAGTTCGGCTTCGTCATCTACCCAAGTCCGAAGATCAGTCCGCATACTGGGACGAATAAAGCGAGGGACGCCAGCGCATTTGAAGCGTTATTATCGGGATCCTCAGATTTCTTTTCCAAGGTATAGAGCTGTATAACTGGCATGCTGTTGATAAATTGCGAAATGTGTCGGTGGTCGGGACGCTGTTTCAATGTCCAAAAATGTCAAACGGATTGAGAGTACCAGGGTCAGTCATATCGTTTTTGGTTGCTTGATGCCATATTCAAGATTTGCAATTGTGAATAGAATCGGCGATCGTTTGGATCCATTGCCCTAATCGCATGGTGGGATGACCTGATCAGACCGGCCATATCAGTTTGACCGTAGACCCCACAAAGACTAGATCCTAAGCAGGACCCTAGGTACTCTTACTTCTATTCCCAATCCATGGTTCAGTTCCAATTCATCAGGATAGATAGGATGATGAGTCCTGATGTCTCGCGTTTGGTGGGACATAAAAGCCTTCCGCGCATTTCCAAGGCATAGGAATGCGAACCGAACATGCCAGTGGCTGACTTCTTGGCATTGGATATCTTGACTGTGAGATGTATGCTGGCATAAGTGCTTCTACTTACATCACCCGAGGCTGGAAGATGCGGCATGACGCGGGTGTGGTGATTGGCCAATGAGGGGTGCCTGCAAGGAAGGCTGCGGTCCAGAACAATCCAAAAACCAACCTAGCACTTGAGCATATCACCTGCCTCGGAGAAGTTTCGCATGGCATCGAAACCTCGAGAAACCAATGCATTGATGACACTGAGGATCTATCAAAGCATGGTCTGATGGAAATGATACAGTAATGATATACTACTATGGCACCTTCAGATGTTGAAATAAGAGTCGGCCTGATATTCCGTGTCACGTTACTGAGCAACAGGCATGTGTATGAGCTAATGATGTATTGATGGATGACTGCGGTCCTACTATCGACCTTGTAACAATTATTATCGGCAAAAGACCGCCTTACCACTGCTTGGCGTAATAATTCCCCGGGTACCACTGTTTCCAATACACTACCACTCTTGTGGCCGTGCGTCGGAAATGGACTGAAATACCACTGCTTCTTCCCCAAATACCACCGTTTTATTAGTGGCTGGTGAGAGGCCGGTGAGATTTGTCCCCATAATTTCGATGTGTCAACTTCAACCTCACACAACTCCTCACCAACATGGGCTAAATTTTTTGGTAAATATCTGAAGAGGCTTCAGAGCCTGGAGAATCTTGCCTGCTATTTTAAAGCATCAAAATTGGCCCGCGTTGTGGTTAAATTGCGCGTGGAAATTGGTGACTTGTTTGGGGTAGTTGCACACTTCAACTCTAAATAGTTTATTTCCCTCAGCCTCAGAATTTCTTATTTTAATATAGGCTGTAATTCAGAGCATAGATAATATGTGGCCAGCTTTAAAACTGAAAAGTACACTTGATATTGCGGTGGAATTGCGCTGTGAAGCGTGGAGTTGCGATTTTCGTGGGGACAAATCTTAAAACCTTTTATTAGTGCGCCAATTTGGCGTGTAAACGGCCCGACTTCGGTCTTGATTACAAATTGGTAGCTTACAAATCACTAGTACCGTAACTAGTATGGAACAGATTCATCTTCTGTACTTGAAGTCCAGGTTTTAGGTGCATCGACAGGACCATTTTGGCTTAACGTATAGCTAGATTGGGCCATGTCTACTACCATGGTTTTGTGAACACCTGGCACTGAAGCCACCACAATGGACCACCACCTCTCGTGTCGCCCTTGAGAGACAAAGGGCCTCGCTCTAATACCAGAATTACATTCCACATGATCAGATTAAGGCTAGTGAGATTTGTCCCCCCTTTGAGATTTGTCCCCCGCGCTAGTGCTAGTGGAATGGTATTGAGGTTATACATGGAAGATATTGCACCTCCTCCAGATCTCATTTACGACTCCTACGAAGAAGCGTATGAAGCCCTTAAGACGCATGGCATGCAGCATGGCTACGGGTTTGTCCTAAGCGGAGTAAACCTCACAATTCTGATGTCAAAACACGACGATACTATCACTGTGATCGATTCAGAAACTACCAGTCAAGCGCAAAGATACTAAGCACAAGCACACGGTCAACAGGATGCCCCTTCAAGCTTGTGATCTTCAAGGTAAAGCACAACGACCAGTGGAAGCTAGAGGTGCAGGACAAGCATCACAATCACCCCCGATCTATCAACCCTAGCGCGCACAATGTT
>JAQGEP010000356.1:12800-34185 GCA_028476805.1 Acrocalymma vagum
ATTTCATCGGCTGTGTATTTATCATTGTATTGATTCACCTAAAGTCAGTGTGTTGCATCAGTAGTTTTCTTCCACTAACTATATGTAACTATTATACAAATCATATTCATGCCCTCAAAACTATACATAACTAATCATCGTGAATAAGTATACATAGCAACCCTGTTCATCAAGTTCGTACATGCAGCAATCTGACTTTCTATAGGAAGCGTCCACACGCCATGTCGCCAAATTCGCCTGCCTCAAACCAAGCCATGGAGTAAGGTCGAGGAAAATGCCAAGGGGAGCAAGGAAAGAACGGCAAAAATGGTAGTTCACGATGGTTCAATATGCTTTGAAACACAAGATTGGCAGCAACCGTAACAAATGACGATAAAAAAATATTTGGGACTAATATTATCGATTAGAAATGATGGAAGTGTGTTGGGTAATAGTCTGCGCTATTTGTAGCTGCAAAGATTTTTATATGTAAGGGGTGAGGCTACTAACGAAATAGTGGCATTTGGGGAAGAAATGGGGAAGAAACAGTGGTATTTCGGTCCTTTTTTAGCCGAGGTCACATGTGTGGTAGTGTATTGAAAACAGTGGTACAGACGGCAAATTACGAACAGGCTAGTGAGATTTGTCCCCCCGTTTTTGAGATTTGTCCCCCCTTTGAGATTTGTCCCCCGCGCTGGTGCTAGTGGAAATTATTCACTCAACCTAGCCTAGCGCGTAATCTATGAACGCGACACCAGCACGAAAACAGCGCGTCTTCGTAGCACGCAGAATCATACACAGGCGACTGTGGTATTGAGGTTATTATCAGTCGTCCATATCTCAGCATGGAAGATATTGCACCTCCTCCAGATCTCATTTACGACTCCTACGAAGAAGCGTATGAAGCCCTTAAGACGCATGGCATGCAGCATGGCTACGGGTTTGTCCTTAAGCGGAGTAAACCTCACAATTCTGATGTCAAAACACGACGATACTATCACTGTGATCGATTCAGAAACTACCAGTCAAGAGCAAAGATACTAAGCACAAGCACACGGTCAACAGGATGTCCCTTCAAGCTTGTAATCTTCAAGGTAAAGCACAACGACCAGTGGAAGCTAGAGGTGCAGGACAAGCATCACAATCACCCCCGATCTATCAACCCTAGCGCGCACAATGTTTATCGCAAGCGTACATCAGCACAGAAGGAAGTGATTGAGTCAATGACCCATGCTGGGGCGCGGCCGATGCAAATACTAGCTGCAATTCAAAGGGAAGACCAAGACACACTGGTCTCTGCAACCGATATCCGGGGCGAGAGGAAGGCAATTCGGGAGAAACACTTGAATGGGAGAAGTCCAATGGAGACATTGCTGGACGACTTATGTACGGCAGACTGGATCTTCGCTGTCAAGAAGGACGATAATAATCATGTACAAAATCTCTTCTTCGCCCACCAGAAGCAGGTAGAGCTGCTTCTCGCCAATCCAGATGTACTCTTGATGGATTGCACCTACCGGACGAAAGCTGCCTTCCAACGCCGGATACTCCTACAAAGCCTAGAGACCGTCGGCGTACACTTAATATACCTATTCGACAAGCTCTTACTCGCCATGCTACTATAAATGCCGAACAACATTGGAAGCCTTGGGAGTAGATGGCCTAGGAGCTAGGGATTCAGGCCTCTTATCGATTACTTATTAAGGCCTTTGAAAAGGAGCTATATCATCGCCGAAAGGCTATATAGAAGCCTTTTCTTATAGATCACAAGCTAGAGCGCCTATAATGGTCATAGGAGCATATTAATCGGACTAATGAGCAATGGGGTTAGGTGGCTTGGAGCGATGAGATGTCAGCTCAAACTGGGCTAGGCTAGGTGTGGGTGACTCGCAGAGCTGAGGAACGATTTCTACCTGATTGTTGTATTCCTAAATTCAAAGGCTTTAGTAGCTCTATGATATGGAGTATCATCTCAATTGATAAGAAAGGACTGCTCATCTTCTTCGAAGAGAACTGGTGTATAAATCCAAAAAGAAATGTCTTCGTGTCATGCTGTACGAGAAGGAAAGGACTTAAAGGTCCCCCATAAACTCCAACACCGAATCTGCTCTCTGCTTGTTCCAGCGAGGTGTGCGACTTCGTAGCCTCTCATTCTCTTCTCGGTACATATCGCACTCCTTCTCAATTTTTTTGATGTAGTCCATGGCACCTGCCAACATTATAGCTTTGCTCGGTTTCGGCTGGCCTATGACTCCACCCTCACTCTGCGGAAGCGTATGGACAGCCCGCCTAAGCCTCTTAAGGTCGGCGTTCAGGCCCTCGCGGTACTTTCGCTCTACCTAGTTATGTAGCAGGCGGCTAGTGCGATAATATTTTAAGGAGGTCGATAAAGTGTCTAAGTTATTGCGACTAAGTTGCGGCCGGTCTCGCTTCCGCTACAGGCGCTTCGGTATTGGCTCCTCGTCGAACGCCTTCGTAAGTGGGCTCACCCTAAACGTTCGGGAGGACCGCTTTAATCTGCGTCCATGTAGTCAAAAGAACTCACCTCTAATCCATCAAAAGCGGCTAGATCACCTCCAATCTCAATTGATTTAAAGAACTAACGGCGTTAGGGGCTGGCCCTAATATATCGTATGATATTGTAGAGCCTTCCTATCGCACCGCGTTTTCTCCAGAGCTCGCCAATTCGCCTCAAATCCCCTTCGCGATATGCAGCTTCAAGGTCCCTACAAATCTTCTCTGCATCCTTTCTGATGATAAAGGCCTGCGCGCAGAGGTTAGCAATATAGCCAAAACACCAAAGACGTCGTCGTAAGCGCTACTTTTTACTCATTTTCGGATAAAGAGCCTAAAGGACTAGGTCAATGCAGGTATCATTTAAACTCGCGTTGTCTACTATAAAGTACCCAATTCGGTTATTAATCTTATAGTCGTTAAATATATAGAGGAGGACATCTACCATATTCTCCCCCGAATGTTCGCTAACGAGTTCGCGAAGTGCAAGAACAGCCGTTTATCTCTTGCCATTTTTGTCGATGAAATGAGCGACACAACTAAGTATAGCCCGATAATTAGGTGACGTCCATAGGTCAAACGATATCGATATATTACTATAGGCCTCTTCTATATCTAGACGTAGCCTCTCTTTCCGTGCGTTAAACGCCTCCTTAATCCACCTGCGAATTACTAGCCTAGCCTTCGGGAGGAGAGTTATTAGGCTAGGAAAAACGTAAAAGAGGAGTTCGCGGAAGTAGGCATTCTCAATCTAAAAGAAGGCGATATGGCAATAGACTATCCACCAGATAAGAAGTTCCTTAAATTCGTCAAATCGGCGTTTAAATATAAGAGTAGATATATTATTAAAGTCAATAATTAATAATTATAGCAGACGCGTTTTTATCGGCTTGAATTCACCAGACTTCCTATCAATTTGGTGTTTCGATTCGAGGTGGTCTAGGGCGGTAGTATTACCCTTTCCGGAGGTTGGAAACTCCTACTAGCGGTGTTGCTGTTCGCATAAGTAACAGTACCAAAACCTTTTCGTCGGATCCTGCTTTAGCTGGATATCTTCACCATACATCCAGACAATAGATGTCCTCTTCCTATAATGCTTCTAGGGCTTCGCCAAGACGCAGCAGCGGAGATACTGCTTCCCGTTCAGTTTGAACTCATCAGGCTCAATCAGCGTGTCGTCGGCAACGTCATTTCGGCGAGGATTGATGGATGATGGGGCAAGAACAATTCTATCGGAATCTAGGGCTTTAGAGCAGCCGCTGAAGTAGCTCCTAATCGATGTCATGGTGTTGCTGGTGAGTGGACTGTATGGGCATGTCTGCCATATCGAGAGTACTTCAATGTATGTGCGCGACGCGTTTTCCCAAAGAATTTTACTAGCAAACATCGTCCTCGCATTGCGCGGTATGACAGACGCGTGTATTGGTGCTAGGTGTTGTTATACCACAAATCGTCGAGTAGCCTACTTGCCTAATCTAGTTTAGTTTTTGCCCAGTTGGGTTAAGTCATTGGAGCTCCAGGAGCCTACAGCGAATCGATCCAATCCAATCCAAATATTTGAGACACCGGATCCACTCCATCCAAATACGATCCACGCCAGTCCAATCCAAAATACCCTCCAATCCAATAACATCACTGATAAAAGGTCAGCCGCTGTCCGTCTTGCCTGCAGTATATAGTCGAACGAGAT
Organism: Acrocalymma vagum; assembly: GCA_028476805.1. Lineage (NCBI taxonomy): Eukaryota > Fungi > Ascomycota > Dothideomycetes > Pleosporales > Acrocalymmaceae > Acrocalymma > Acrocalymma vagum. The sequence goes on from JAQGEP010000356.1 coordinate 16,984, forward strand.
TTGCCACGTTATCAGAATGGAGTTCTTCGCTTCCTCGTCTCTCCGAAGACGGCCCCCGTCGTCAAGTAAGCCTGCCCTCTTCCTGTCACTCTTCCTAAACTCCTCGAGATATCGCTGTACTGAGCATCTAGGTGCTCGTTGTCGGATGTACGCCGCCGCTTGCACTAGGGCGAGCGGCATGAACCAACGCGGCTCTTCTCTGACTCCGCTCCCAGCTTCTTTCGCAAGAGTTCTGAGCCGCTCGCATTGTCCATAGGCTGCACGGGCAGAATGTCATCCTCCTCCACCAGCTGCCGTGCCACGCCCTTCGTCCGACTCGTCACTAGCACCGAGCCGTTCTTGCTCCACGGCAGATGCGACGAGACTGAGCGTGGGCAGGTGTTGTGTCTAGTTCCCGCTTGTACGTTCGGTTCGTGGCTCGCTGGCAGCGTGAGGGACCCAGCGTCATCGGCGTTGTCGAGGACCAGCAACCACCTGCCATTCTTCTCGTCGCGAAGCCAGTTGTGCACGAGCTTGGAGACATCCGCCTTTGGACTGTCCCGACCAGCCAACCTGACCTAGTCTGCGATGTCTCGGTAGCCCTGTTCGACGCGCGCTGCGATCGTTTCATACTCTCCTGCGCAGTGCACGTTTGTAACCGAGAAAAGTGGACGATTCGGACTCCACAGTTCAAGCTTCGAGACCGAAAAACACAGATGGCTTCGGCCATTGGCATCGTCACAGCGATGACATTCCTGCTCCTCTGTGTCCCAGTAATAGCGCTCCTCCTTCGCTGTTATGAAAGAAAACGATGTCACGAAATCCCTGCAGAACGGCGCTTGTGTAAATCTAGTATTTGCGATGAGAGCTTGAGAAGGATTGTGGCCACAAAGGAGCTGCAAAGGGAGAGTTAGTGATGTTGGTCTGAGATGATAAGAAGAGGACGAAATTTGAAAAAAAAAAAAAAATTGCAGGGTGGCCAGAGGTGCCAGCATTTGCAGTTTGTTTGCACATATTTTCATGATATCATGCCACTCCTTTTGAGTTTTATTCCCCACAAAACAACCATAGCAATGCTAGATTATCTGATTCGTCGTCACATAAGTCCAAAGTCTATTCGCAGTGCTCAAGAAGAAGACTGAAACCTTGAGGCAGTTCTGAATGAAGTACAAGAAGCTTAAATTATTACAGTAACGAATTATCGATATACAGAATCTAGTAGTTATAGAAACCGACTGCGTCATTCAAAGGTAAAATGGTGGCGTATAATGTGGAAGCATCATTCAGCTCCATGATGTCAGTCGTAATTTTATGATCAGGTGATAAAGTATTCTTAAAATATCGTTAGTTGTTGGGTGTTAAGGTCGGGGATTCGGGGACTTCGCTACCAGTAGCAGTCTGACCACCAAGTCTAGTGGCGAGCCGCTTTGATCTCATCACTATTGATAAGTGCAGCATACCGAAAATGCATCCATAGATGCCCTCTCTTTATTCGAGGTGAACAGCCCTACCAAAGAATTCTTCCCAAACTCCCTTGTTTTGAATCGCAATGAACCATCCTGTGCAAAAAACACATACTCGGGTCCGTCAAGCATGTCAATCCTGCAGAATTAGAAAGACTAAGGTATGCTGGCTACACCTAGGAGCCGTATAAGGTACTAATCGTTGAAACAGTGCGACGGCAAACAGCCATGTAAGAAATATAAAATAAATAATATACTCTGTAATTTCACAATAGCTCTAAAGCCAAAACTCGTGTACCCGGCCGGGTAAGCTTAATTCATTATGGCCTTCTCCGAACTGTCTCGCAATCTCTAACCACGATAAACAGATTTACAACGATGGTCCTCGATGAAAACGAAACACTCAAAGCCGGACTAAGAGAGGCATTTCAACGGCTGAAAGAGTCTGACAAACTCAACCAGGAGAGCCCCGAAGACGGAGAGATCGCAACTATCAACGAAATATTAGAATATCTAAATATACCATTTTATAAAGGAGGCTTAGCTTTAGGCGAGTTAGATACGCATCAAGATTGCGGTCCCGAAATGTCTTCGGTCGATACAGCCCAAGAAAGCCCAACAAGCGACAGAGAGATCAGATATGTTGATTCACTTAATGCAGAAAGCTCCCCAGAGGGGAGCGAAATTGCCTTTCCAGAGATACCACCGTCTGATATTGCATTGACCGGAGGAACAGGGCACGTCAATTTGAACTTTTGGCCCTAGAGTCTGACTCGGGCCAGACTTCAAGAATATGCCTTTGGAGACCCTGAAGAACTTCCAATGGGCTCCTACGCCGACTCGATGAGCGTTCCGAATTATGAATTTGAGAGCGGGGAAGCGTGGCTTCCATCTCAAAGATTTTCAATCTAATCACCCTTTACTTTTTTTCTGACCATGTTCTTCTTTAGTTTGAGTAACCCCTTCGCGATTATCGATGTAAGACCTGATTATTCGGGTATTGAATGAATTAATTCTCCGTGGTCTGTCGCTAGACTATATCATTTTGTTATAATATAGTAGGCCTCTGCATGTAAGAATATTTGCTCGGTATCTCGTTCAGATTCGACTGTAGCTCTTTTGGTAAAGTTATATGGACAGAAACTGTCTCTATAGTAATAAAATCTGCCACTCTTTATTAAAATTGCTACAAACGGAACCCCGTTGTGTTAAGGAAAAGTTGGGGAAAGAAACGATTTATGACCGATTCAGCTGCTTCGTAAGCCAGACGAAGAAAAAGGAGTACTTCTACTGTAGCTGAAAGATTATAGCATATCATTTTGCTCCGGTAGTACTCATTGGCGAATGGTGGTCGGAATCTATGTTCGGCGAACCAAGAAGGGCATCTTGATGCGGAATGCAAACCCTGGTCTGGTCTGGGGACATCACCCCACATTACCCGTCTGGCTCGGATGCTCGAATAAGACGTATCACCTACAATTTACGAGTCACGATATCGACTGTGACATGAAGTGATCTTTTGTAATTGAATATGTCAACCTGCTGGCCTTCGGGCGACATATTTTCTCGGTACTTAACTCATTAGCTTGAAATTCTTACCCAAGAAAACCCAAAGGTATTCTCGCGCAAATAAGCAGGGAGCTAGAGAGATATCCACTTCGGCGATGCCAGAACTCTCGGGAATCAGGCTATATTCTACGTTAACAACACATTAGTCATCAGATAAACAAATTCGGTTAGCCCTTATTATAACCAAGCCCATACTTCTTATAAACGTGTCCCGTCGCTTTACCTTTAGATTCACGATTATATCTAATCTAATTCCATAACAGCGGTATAATAACTAATAACTTATTTCACGTTATCATCATTAGCAGCGTTGCCGGCGGTATATCCAGCGCAACTCGTCTTCGACGCCTAAACGAAAATTGCCGAATTACAGTCATCGAAAAGGACTCGTACATATCGTCAGCGACATATAGTCTACCTTACGCATTAGGTAGAGTCATCGAAAGCGAAGCAAGTCTTCACGTTCAAACGACGGACAAGATAAAATCTTAGTTTAGTATCGACGTCATAATAAATACTAAGGCTATTAATATTAAAAAAGAGAAGAAGCAGGTCACTATTCAGACTATAGATAGTAAAGGGATCTCTATAGATAATACCTCAAAAACGTTAACCTACGATAAGCTTATTATCGCGACCAGCGCAGAAGCACTCTACCCTCAAATTAAAGGGATTAATTCGGAGCACGTATTCCCATTACGGATAATCGCAGATTTAAATCAGATCTAGCAGTACAGATAGACCCATAGCATTTAAGACGTTACTATTATTGGCGGCGGGTTCATCGGGCTTAAAGTAGCCAAGAATCTAGTTAAATTAGGGTTAGATGTTATTCTTTTTAAGTTTCTACCGCAGGTTATACCGTCTATTAACGCGTCTATCGCCGAGTATTTACATATAGAACTTCGCCGCTACAGTATCAAGCTCATACTTAATACTAGAATAGTAAAAATTAATAGGCCTAAGTCCCCAGAACAAGCATTAATTCACCTTAAGAATAGCGCGATATATCCCGCCGACGCTATTATTATAGCGGCTGGTATTCGTAGACAAACAGAGCTCGCAGAGAAAGCTAGTTTATTAGTATCTCGCTCTAGAATTATTATTAAGGACACAATACAGACGTCTAATCCTAATATTTACGCGGTTAGCGATATTATAGCAACTACAAACCGTATAATCAGAGACCTCCGCAATCTAGCCCTTAGAGGTCCGGCAAATCGACAAGGTCGTCTAGCTACAAATTATATAAGTAGAAAGCCAGTTCACTATAGCGGTTATATTGGAACATTCGTCTACAAAGTTTTCGGCCTAACAGTCGCCTCCGTGGGACTAACTATTACCCAACTAACTAAACTAGGTAGAGATTTCGAGTACGTAACCGTTCACCCGCCCGACCACGCAAGTTACTACCCTAGAGCTTGCCCCATTACGCTAGTAGTCAAGTTCGACAGATCGAGTAGCAAGATCCTAGGGGCCCAGGCCGTCAGCAAAAAGAGTATCGAAAAGAGAATCAACGTAATCGCAACAGCGATTCGTGCTGGCATAATAATCAAGGATCTTCAAGACTTAGAGCTTTCATACGCTCCACCTTACGGCTCGGCTAAGGACCCTATCAATATAGCTAGATACGTTAAAACGAACGTAATAAATGGCGATATCAAAATTATCCATGCGGCGGATCTTCAAGACCTCTCGAAATATCAGATTATAGACGTCAAATCACCTAAAGAATTTAGTCTAGGGCACCTTCAGCAGGCGGTAAATATTCCCCTTAACGAACTTCGGCAGCGGTGCAATAAAGCTAATAAATTGAAAACAATTCTGGTTTATTATCAGGTGGGATATCGTAGTTATCTGGCGTATCGCGTATTAAAACAAAAGGGGTTTGATGTCTTCAATATTGACGGCGGATACAAGATTATTTCTGAGGGGGGATTCAAACATCTTACAGCAGGGAGTTAGGGAAATCTTTGCATTATTTCGATTATATCAGTATACGTATAATAAATCTTTAATCGACTTCAACGTTGCCATTGCGTGTTTCATGATCCCCGAAAACAGAAAAGCAGTTAGAGCATTCTCTACCCATATATGCCCATAACACGGAGTTGCTCCCACGGAAACGGTCTACTCCTGATTCCGATATAGAATCAAAGAGAGCGAAGCGTCGAATGCCAGAGGATCGGAATAACGTTCCCTCTAGGCAGCTCAGCGACGAAGACTATGAGACTGCATACGAACCGCCGATAGCAGTTTAGAAACGACTTAGATATGCTAATCATCAGTGTACACTATAAAAAGCTTAAGGGCATGTTCTAACCTAGACAATGACTACCTAAGAACGGATACGTGAGAAGCTTCAGCGTTTAGGCAACTACTAATGATTAGTGGTCTACCTGTGTTAACAATGGTTTCTAAAACCCCTTAATACCGACAATACAATCCTACAAAAGGTTGCGGCCTCCTCTCGCCTCCTCCGCAATTCCTCCCTTCCAACTGCTCAATTCCCAAATGCGCCAACCACCACTTCGCAACCTGCACCTTATGATACCATCTCACCCTCCCCTAATCTCCCCCTCTACATCGTCTGCAGCAACATCGTCGCGCAGATATACACCTAGTAGTTCGCCGTTAATAACGTAAAGACCTATCCTATTAATATTATTATCGCGAAGTCCTAATTAGTAGAGGAGTTAGGGTTAGAATAAAGCGTCTAGAGGGAAGCGAGGGCTGCGTATAAGCGCTATTTAAGTAAGTAGAAGAGCGGGTCTAGAGATATATAGCTAGAACTTAGATTAAAGATGCCCTAGCTAAAAGGTTCTATCGCTAACTCTCCTAAGTCAAGTAATTACTCTAGTACTAAAATCGTAGTTCCTATAGGATATTAAAAATATTAAAATTATTAAACACTAGCCCGTCTAGCAGCGTAACATTCGTACCGTCCTAGGCTACGGCCAGCAAGTATGCGAAACGGGTGTATAAGAGATTATTTTTAGGCTTATTAGCATAGGTGAGATAGCTAGAGGGGCCGAGTGAGTACGGGCCGTAGGATTATATAAGGATTAATATATGCCTATATAAGTAGTAGAAACGGGATATTATATCTAGGGATGTGGCTTATTAGATAATAGTTAGGGAGGAAGGGGTGTTAGAGTTATCGGGCAGGGTGAGCGCGGGGGTGTATCGTTTACTACCGTCGTACTAGCTAGTAGTAATAAAGTTAAGAAATCGTAGCTCCTGTCCAGGGACCTGCGTTCTTCTTCCCTTCCTCTTCCTCTTTCTTATACCCGTTCCTAATTGCGTTCGCCTTAATGTTCGTGTTTATGTATACTAATAGTCGATTCGGTTTCGGAGTATAGAAGCGCATTAGGAAGACACAAGGCCGGGCCTTCTAGCATCGCGACGCCTTCTAAGTTCAGCTGCGGAGTTGAATACTGCGTTATTAGGTAGAGGCGCGCGTGTATAAGGTGCGGTGGCTGCCGAGGAGATTACGTCGATGTTACGGTCGATAATTCCTGCATTACTGTATCGCGCTGTAGTGTGTCTTTTCTAATCTAATTTCGACCGATGGTGAAGTCTCTCGTGCGGTGAGCTTTTTGTTACGGCGTTTTCGCTGTTACTAAACCAAAATACTCGTCTTGTTTTGTCGCTGCATTATTGTGCGTCGAATTTCGTAGACCTATCTCAGCTCTTTTCGCTGGCTGTTCGGCTGACACATTCCAGGCCCATCGCCCTCAGGCCATACTCGGCGCCCCGAAACGCCATATGCAATGCAAGAACGGTATCTACCGCGACCTTGTCCTTTGAATGTCTTGAAAAGATAATCTTCACTGCCGAGCATGTTGTTCACCGTTCGAATGGCTTAAAAAGGCCATATCCAAAGCCTTATGCCTACTACATGTGTAGTGATATAGGCGAAATGACGTATATTTTGATTTATATTAGCGTATAGGGCAAAATTTAAACTAGAATTATGACATAATAAGACTGCGAAAGAGTAGGCGTGTTCTAGTAGACGGCACAGCGTGATGCAGCAGAGCAACGAAATACGAACTGCCGAGTGAGTTCGGAATTACTCACGTGCTCATTGTTGGGAAATAGATGTTAGACAAGACGATATTTAGGCTTATAGCAGTAATACTATGTATCAGGCTAGGAAAACTATTAAGAAAGCACACAGCACAGTAGTCGTAACCGTCTCCGTAAACATTAGCACTTGATCGAAATGGAGGAGGATAGCACTTCCGCCAAATAGCATAAAATTGCTTCTTTCAAGGGTATTCTCTGGGGCATTACACTAATACTGTTTGTCCATAGAAGGGAAATAAGAAAAGAGAAAGATGTTTAATATAAGAATAGAGATCCTGACACTGAATCTCATTTCCTTAAAAATTAGTGCCCAAGGCTCCTTAATCGCTCAATCTCGTCACGATACGTATCCCGCTCCCGCTCGACCTTCTTGATGTAGTCAATAGCACCAGCGAGGACCATTGCTTTGCTCGGTTTCAACTGGCCCATGCCACCACCTTCCTCGACCTGCGGCAGAGTCGGGACTGCGCGCCTTAACCTCTCTAGCTCAGCATTCAGTCCCTCACGGTACTTGCGCTCCACCTGATTGTGTGGAACGCGTCTGGTGCTCTCTGCTGATATGTCTGAGTTTCTGCGGCCGAGTCGCGGTCGGCCACGCTTCCTCTTCAGGATTGGCTCCTCGTCGTTTTGGGCGTAGTTGACAGTGGACTCGCGCTTCAAGGTAAGGCGTTGGGAGAATTCTGAGGAGTCAGTTGAATAGGATTGCTGTGGGGTGTCGTCGCATAGAGAGGGGGTGCGCGATTGCTGTGAGTGTGGGGACACGCTTGTGTCGTGCTGGTCATCGATGGCGTCAAAGGAAAAGCCGGAGGGTAACTGTTCGAGCTGCCCGAATGGGCCGGAGCTGTTGTATGTGGGGCTGCACGGGGTATTTGATGATGCAGGTGCTGACGATGCGGCGAGTAATTTCCCCAGTGCAAAGGCTTCGAAAGAGGGAACCTCGACAGAAGAAGGCGTCCGGTCGCAAGAGGAGTCGAAGTCCAAGAAGCTGGCGAGCGAGTGGTCTGGCGAAGTCGTATAGGAGTCGGCGATGTAAACTTTGCAAAAGTCGTCGGGATAGGAGAAGGTCTCGTCGATGGGAGAGTAGTCGCTGTCGGCTACATGTGGGAACGTTAAATAGTCTGAGAAGTCCATGTTGAAGGCTTTGCCGCTCGGACTATGAATTGTAGATGTAAAAATTCAGCTGTTAACGAGCTATGATTCGGGTCACTAAGTCGCTGAGTAGGTCTGAAGAGTGGGACAAGAAGTGAAGTTCAATTCCTGGAGCTTCAGAGCAGTGACAATCTTTATCCAAGTACGTCATGTCGCGTCTTAACGGTATATCTTTATACCATCCAGGAGATTGGGGTTTCAAGAGCAACTCGTGCACGATGAACTACTTGTCCCCTCATCATCGTGCAGGCATTATGATCTGCGAGTGTGGTCCCATTATCACCTCACTTTTCGATGGGCGGGCGCTTCCGCGGTTGGGTGGGAGCGCTGGGATTTTTAGATACAAGCTTGAGGTCTAGAACTTGGGCGGCCCGTGCGCTCGCCGAAATGCAGGGGTTGATTTTGACCAAGCACATGGCTTTCGTTCAACTTTGAATTACTGTCTCCGAGCACAGGGTTGTTGGAAAGGCATTCATGATCGTAGTACGGCATTCCACGAGCTCACAAATGTATCTGAATCAATTGTATGTGTCTTTTGTCAAAACTGCTAGTTATCGAAAGTATGTAAGGTAAGACCTGAGGCACTCAAACCCTATCTAGAGCGAGTAAGGCAAGGCTTCCGCTAATCGATGCTCAAGCCCCGCAGAGAAGTCGGAAGCTAATTCTGTAAGCGAGTGCATCGCGTTATCAAAGTGCGGGGAGGCTCAGAACTATCACCTGAGGTCACAACCGGGGCGTGATAAAGGTGTAGAACATTTAATCCTCGAGCAAAATGCTACATAATATATGTGGCTTAAATTTCTTCTCCGCGCCGCTAGGACAAAGATATATGCCGCTTCCCTGCTCTCTACAGCGTTGATCCACTAGCAGTCGCCGTCATATCATCCAAAGCCGCGCAAAAGCTGAGAAGGTCTACTACCACTATGATCACCTATCCCGCAACGAACACGAGCATGTCTCCTCTGCCTAAACCTCTACTGCGTACATGGCGGTTGCCAGATGCAATTGACAGCGAGTCCCTGAACGGTGTGTTGTGGCGCATGGTTAGCAACGATTGCCAAGTCGATGCTCGCGAAGTGACCTTGGGGCTGCCATGTATGCACCCTACCCTGATGGCATTTCGCATGCTCACATCTGCTACAGCGACTCAACGATCAGCCTGGACTGGCTCACGCTTGTATTCGATCCCCAGACTAGACCGCGAGCGAACATGAAATCCTGGATACTCATCCGTGAGGCCTTGCGCCAGTACCTGGCAGGCTCGGTCCATTTTAGCGATTGTGGTGATGGAGATGGGAGATGAACGAGTGAGGCGACAATGACCGCGCACGCTCGAGTCCTAGAACTAGCCAGCACGTGATTTTCCGGGAGGACCTTTGGCGTCCTTCCAGTTTCCATAGACCGCCACGTGTTGGCTTTCTGTAGCCTAGCTCTTACTAATTGATTACCTAGCATTTCCCCTCTTGATCACACTTTTAAGTCTCAGCTGCGCTAGTGATTGCCGTGCAGCTGCCGCAGTAACCACCTCGCAGAATGTTAGTGTACTGCCTGCTAGGCTTTCCACCACAGTCAATAACGCACACCGCCTGGGCAATGAGAGAATTGTCTGCAGACGGTCCGAAAATACGATGGGCTGAGATTTTGACGGCTGTAGGTAGGATCCGGAGCTGTGGCCATGTTGCCAAGTCTGAAAAATTTGTAGTTCTCTCGTTAGGTATGTGAGGACCCCGCCACCCCGCCTTGTCAGATTGCAGGTGTTCTGATCTTAGCGACAGCGCCTTCCCGCACCGCCGCAATTCATCAACACCTGGGCATAAGGAAAAACTTACACATTTTCTAATACTTCACTGAGAGAGATTGAAAATATAGGGCGAGTATCGTGTCGTGAGAAACATTGTCAGTGATGTGTCAACGCAAAGAAAAAAGCCATCTTCCAACCACATGGGCATACTCAATACGCATAGCTTTGCTAAAGCATCGCCGTGTCACGAATCGCGCCAAGGATGCCGATATTGTGGTCGGCTTACAAGAGAGAAAAAGAAATCAAGCCCGCTCAGCCGTACAGTTCAGTTATGCCTTGGCGAAAGGGCGTGCGTGGCGTTGACCAAGAATTAGGGGCACCGCGAGCGTCAACGAAAAAGGCGTGGCCATTACCATCAGGCAGCGAGCGGATGACTTAGGCGTTCAAACTAGAGTGAGCGGTCCACGAAAACTACTCTCCAGGGTATAAATGGCTCTAACAACGCAAACCCGCAGTTCCAAGAATCCTGCAACCATATCAGCGGTGCCTGCTACGAGAGCTGGCGAAATAGCGATTGATAGTATCCTTGCCATTGGTGATTGCCTCTGGATGTCACCGAACGTCGAACCAATAAGACTCAGAATGATTATCACGATGAGCAGAATGGTGCAAGCCCAAAGGCATGGTCTGTAGCATGATCCACAAGATTTCCTTGGTGCGCGAGATTGGGGGTCCATACTTCCTCTGAGGATAACATATTAGGATTTCGCAGATCTGGATTGGTAAGTGTACGAAGTGAAAGTCAGTAGCAAAGGCCTTGCGTTGATATACATTCCTGGGCCCCCTTGGTGTCAGGGGTAAAATCTGGTGTTGAGCTACCAGACATCCGCTACTCTCATAGCTGCCATCATGCTACTTACTCTACCCAGAGCCCGATCTGTTGACGCAGCCTCACTAAATTGCATATTATCTTGTAGTCCGGCGCCACAAAACGCCCCACCGTGGACTTGAATCTTACATATGAGTTTCGAGGCTCCTGCTGCAAGTTACTATAATACCAATTCCGAGGTGAGCTGCTAGAATTGACCATCGTTCACCGTAGCTCTTATGCAATTTTAGACTCGCTCGGCGCCGATTCATTACATCATCATTCTGTTTGTCATGACCATACATGTCTTCTAAGATTATGTCTAGGGCAACACTCGCTCTATCCTTACCCTGGGAAAGCCAATTTATGAGGTTTGGATTACTGTCGATACTGAGGCGCTTTTGCTCGAAATAATGGTAAAGAAAAATTCGCGCTATTCCGAGCCTTACAGGATCTACAGCAGAGTCATGTTCGACTGTCTCGGCGCAGCGAAGGCTCATAAGCATTCTTTTGGTTACAGAGCGACCCGTAGTTGGATTACTTAAGGGACAGCGGTACCAGAGACTGCCCTGCAGAGTTGCTAATAGTACGTACCGTACTAGTACCGTACAAGTACCGTACTGCCAAGACCCAGTACGTACAGTACAGGCTCTGAGGCAGTACGTACAGTACGAAGAAAGAAGCGATACTTATTGCAATCTGACCTAATTGGAGCGAGCCAAAGTCTTGTACAATGGGATATGGATGGTGCAATCGATTGGCGTTGACCAACAGCACCTCTGAGAACCTAGCCACCATGCCAAGACTGGTGATAATTGCCTATTCGGGTATAGCGGACCTTGTACGGCTTGTACGCCGTACGTACAGTACCAGCGCTTTGTACTGGCCGTACAGTACGTACAGTACACAGGCCTGGTACTGTACTGTACGTACTATTAGCAACTCTGGCTAGATGTGGCGCAAAAGGGACGATCCTCTGCTAGAGCATGCTCACGGGAAGTATGGTGATTAGACGTTTCCCGTGCTCTCGATTCGGTCGCTGCACTTTTGTCGGTGGATTGAACACTCCTCCGATTAAAGTGAGTGGTGCATAACGGGAGATCTACAGCGGAGTCTGCTTGAAAGAGGCCTTCATATAGCACTTCGGTATCTTGAGTCTCTGCTACATCATTCATGGTATCGTTCAACACAACAGTTGAGTCGCCAGCTGTATGTAGTCCGTTGGGGCTCGCGCTCGAACTTACAAACGGATGCGTTCGTGCCTCGACGTCACCCTCATCACGATGGTCTAACATTTCTGTATCAACCCCTACGATATCGTCAGAAGCGTGGAAGTCTTCTAACGTGGTGTACTCTGCAAAGGGGTTACGATCAGTGGTATCTAGTTGCAAAGTGCTCGTAGCGAAGGGACTGGTATGTGTTTGTGCTTCAACGATGACTGGGCGTGACTCGCACTGTGTAAGTTGAGATGCGTCCCGGGCAGGCGTGGAGGGAGTGAGAACATGCCTTTAAGCATGCCTCCTCTTCTCTCATTCGAGTCCGAGCCTGACTCAGGAGCGACTCATCGTCGCAGGACTCCTGCCGAATGGACGAGTCCCCATCACACAACGACAACAACACCACCAACAGCTCAGAACATACCTTTCAAATCGCGACACAATTCACACAAACACATAATTAGTTCACTCCTGCGTCTAAATGGCGTTAAGTAAACTCTGATCTGGAACACTCAGCTGAGCGCCAGGCCATACCCTTTGTCTATTCCAGCCGAAATCTTTAGCATAATTCTGAAGTTAATGCCAACCCTCTAAGGCTGAAGTCTGCTCTTTCAGTCTTCCGGCAGTCACTCCACGTCAGACCATCCTGAGAACAGCTCTATGCAACCAATACTTTGAACGGCGACGCGAGCATTATCGTGAGACATCAGCTACGCTACCTACCAGCCAATACCGTTCGCCAAGCGGTTAGCAAACATGGGTAAATTGGCGGAGGACTTGACGCTTTCTAAGGTGATGCCTTTGTCATCACTTCTAATTAAGGAATATTCACGCCAACGTGACATACGCCATCATGGCAGTGGCTTGAAGAGGCTCAAGAAAAGGAAGGATAAATAAGTTCAGCGACCCTTTCAGCCTAGGAGAGGCTTCGACTCAGTTTTGAGATTTTTTTGATGATGTAATTTGCTTTTTACAATGTCACCGATTGCGCTTGATGCAGTGGAACACCGTGAAGACGGACATAGGTCAGCCCTTTAGTATGCCAGTTGTTCCAGGTTCACGCTGACAAGCATTAGCCGTGAAGGCGAGGAGGCACCTGATCTGATTGGCTTAACCGTCCTTAGCGAGCCTCCTAATGGGGAAGCCGCACCGAAGGCTGAGTGAGTGTGGCATGATACCCCGCTTCAGCCAAAAAAAACGCTTTGAACTGACATTACTGAGTGTCGTGTTCGTCCATGGTCTAACGGGTGACGCGACTGCAACCTGGACCTTCACAAACAACAAAACTCACAAGAAGATTTGCTGGCCGAAGGATATTTTGCCTCAAGAGCGGATAGACGTTCGCATCATTACCTACGGATACGACGCAGGTGTCACAAACGGGTTCAACATCAACCAAGCCCCAGAGACAAGCCTCGCGTCAGAAGCCAATACATTCCTCGAGACCCTCGTGCAGTTTCGAGCGGAGACTCATTCAGTACGTTTATTTAGTTATTCTTCAAGCTGTATTACTAACAGCTGGTCAGGAGCATCGTCCTCTAATCTTCATAGGTCACAGTCTTGGAGGCTTGGTCATCGAACGAGTATGTTGCTTGACCGACAGAGCATGAACAAACGCTCACCTGCAAAAGGCACTCCTGGCTTGTTGCGACGCGTCTGAAGAAAGACAGGACGTCAAATCTATATTTAACTCTACAAAAGTCGTCTCTGTCCTTGGAACACCACACAAGGGCAGCGTCCACGCCAAGAACGGGAACAAGAAAGAGGAAGGGAAGAAGAATGCAGGTCTCTCGACAGGAGCTACGATTTCTCAACGGCAACACACGACACACCCCCGCGCTCACCCTGCCTGACAACTCCAACACCCCCCTCCTCCCCAACCATGTGGTTGTGGTGCGGTCGGCGCGTCGATGAAAATTTTCATCGCGTCGATCTCGCGCTCCAACAACCCGCAGCGGCGAACTGCAAGCTATCATCCATCGCCTCTGCACTTAGCTATCCATCAGAGAAATATCCCTGATGAATATTTCCAGCCACGGCGACGAGGACGCGTGCAGGAGGACTTCGTGGCCTTTTCCATACAAATTCTGTCTGTGCGGAAGGCTCCACTAGCAGTCCACACATGCTTCCCCTTTGTAACAATGATGGACAAACTAGAGGCCCAGAAGCAAAAATATGGGGTGATGCGGCCACTTTCCAAGCTGAACACCTGGAATCTGAGTGTCACATGAGTACGCCCAGTCTTGGCTACTCAGCTCACACTAAGAATCAGATTTCCCACGCTTTATGAGGGTGGTACAGTAACCGCACGTTGGCCAATTTCGCGACCAGTGCAGGCGTCACGCAAAGGGTAAGGTCCAATCACAGCATCGTAATAAAGGAACTTACCGAACGAGGGTTACGGCTGAACGCGGAATGCCTTATCAAGGACCCTAGTGCCAGGCTTTCCGGCTCTAAACCCTATTGGCCCAATTGATATGCTTTCGGTCGGTGACAGTTACAAGGGGGTAGCACGTTCGGATTGGTTGTGGAGACCTCTGCACAGACAGATTTTGTATGGAAAAAAGTCGATTTGTATGGAAGGTTCGTCGGTGGCAAGATCAATCCGAAGGGCCGCATGTTCGGACTAGTTATAGGTACAATACCACTGCACAGACAAATTTTGTATGTTCCCCCTTTGTAGAATCATGAATACGTTAAACTCGCCACAGCAAATCAATAGCGCACTTGCTCTTCTCCTGCGGCAGATGGCCAAAACGGAGAGCGAACTAAGACGACAGCATGGAGAACGGTTCGGAGACCTGTCGTACGCGCTAGGAGGCTCCTCAGGCAGACAAATCGGAGGGGAGAGCATCAACGGGCCGATGGAACGATGGAAGCCAGATATTAACAAGAGATGTTAAGGACAGCCACTCGATCTAATAGGGACAGCCACCTGAACCTATTACGGTATAGCGTATTTTCGCGGGTATGATATATCACTACCACGTGGTAGATGGGGAATTATTACGACAAGTACAATATTGTAGTGGTAAGGCGGTCATTAGCCGGTTTCCCGGTTTCCATACAAATCGACCCTTTTCCATACAAATTTTGCCAGTGGGCCGAATAACGCTAGCAGCCCGCTCATAGGAAAGACCTGTAAGGGCGGCCCCTCAAACCTTTCGCCTCAGGAGCTTAGCGTTATGTATCGACCCTAGGATACGGGTTCTGGGTCAGACGCGAAGCCACTGCTATGTACAGTAGTCGGCGATCAGCCAAGACGCCACGTGGTTTGGCCTGCCGCTTCACACTCTGAGCGGTGGCTATTACTGGCTAATCCTTCCCACAAAGAAACTACCCAACTAAGCTTTGCCGTGCCTCACGACAGGGACCCTCATGGACTGATTGACCCGCTCACCGTCTGTGCGGTGGCTCTCCAGGGAGGCGGATGTAATGACTCGCAGCGTAGTCAATTTTATGTATGGAGAATATTTGGAGTATAACAAACGCTACTCTTAATGACCGGAAGCCGCTTCCTGAGTGTTGGGTTTCCAGATCCTGAGTGAACCCTTTCTTCCTATCCAGGATGAGCCAGTCAGTTGAAAGAGGAGCAGCCTTGCTGGATTTGCCTATGTTTCCCCCATGGGTTCCGACGAGTGCTTGTTATTATATAAACTATTTGGAGATAATCAATTTAATTCTAGATGGGGACGAAAAGGGTCTAGATAATTAGCAACTTTTCTAGTGAACAAGCTCTTATATCGGTCCACATACCGACATGTGAGTTCGCCGAATAATTGCGCAGAGATAGGCGAGCAGTATCATTTAGCCTCCCCGGATGTTACGCAGTGCATGCGCGATATCTGATAAAGTCGGACTGTGCCACCAAGTACGAGCTTCCTTTCGGCGCAGCAGGTTTCACTAATAGTGACGAAGGACGGTTATCCGCCATTCGGCAGGAGTGAGTCTTTGCGACTATGTCGTATCATAACGAGGGCCTCGTCGCGTAGCATATTAAAGTGTTTGGTGTTAACTGTGCACGACGTGCGCTAGCTGATGAAACACAAGCGGCACGTGAAACACAAACATCCCCGAGTAGATTTCGGTTGGGCCGTGGGGCTACCGCATAACGGCGAGTTAGGCGCGACAGTGGCTTGCCCTCTGCATACTAAAGTTTAACGCACGCCGTAGTGCCTATATGTACTGTGGTTGCAAGGGTAAACAGCCAATATACGAGAAGTCTCCTGATGTATTTTTGTGCACGATTACACCAATAGGAAGGAGATGCGAGACATGGCTGTGAGTAATCAAACCCCGTATTTTACATCCTGGATCTCCTGACGGCTCACTGGGCTTTATTTGGCTGTATTGATGAATTACTCTGCATAAAATACACATCAGGAGATGCTTCTCGTATATTGGTTATTTATCTTTGCAACCACAGTACTTCACAAAGGTGCATTTTGTAGCCACCCTTAATTCAAGCTCGCCGATCGAAAGCGCCGTTAGTTATGAGAATTACTGATTGGCCAAAGGAGAGTCTAGATTGTGGACTACAAACCATTACTAGGGAGCGGGGAATGGGAACCAGCTTGTCCTGTACTAACGGAAGCTACCGCACCAGATATGGGATGAGGGCGCCAAAAGGGGCTATCCATCAAACGAGAACTTTTGCTGTATATACAGGAAATGGTGGGACGATGTTGCCTCTGTTCTACAGCTGTCCTCTGCCTCCGCGCAATTCATTCCCGCTATCTGACCGTGCTGATGTCAATCGGGGCATGGCCTCGATAACTGCTTCAAAGAGCACCAAAGAGGCGCACCGCAATGCCATGGCAAAACAGCTTCGTGCGATCGACATAAGCATTACTATTATGGCTGGGTTTTTCGTTGCTCTCCGGTTTTGGGCAAGATCGAAATCGCGGGCTGGCACTGGACTGGATGACTGGTTAATACTGGCGGCCTTGGTGAGTGATTCATGATTATATGTGCCAGCCATGAAATAAGGCTAATTCTGTACATATGATTGAACCGCTGATGCTGATGGTAGCTGTAACAGGCTAGGCCTATACTCGAGGCTACGCCATCGTGCACGGATATACGGCTCGTGCGCGGAAAACTTTGTAACCTCACATAGCACCT
>JAQGEP010000357.1:0-34141 GCA_028476805.1 Acrocalymma vagum
CTTAGTACTTTAGATACTTTATTATATTTTTAAAAGTATATTTAAGTTACTCTTATTAGTTAAGTAGGAAATAAACTATAAGATAATTATTTACTAATATAAATTATTTTAGGGTAAGCTATTATAACTAATAATAATTAATTAAATAACTTATAGTATAAGCTACGCGTACTAGCGTATTTTAAGGCTAGATATCTTATATAATTACCTATATATTTACTATAATATATTATAAGAGGTAGTATTTTAGAAATATACCTATATTAGTATACTCTATTATTAGATTCTATATTACTTTACTAATATTACCTATATACTATATTAATTCTATACTAAATAAGGGCTAAGTAGAGCTTACTATTCTTATTAAAGGCTTTCTCTCTAGTATATTTTAATAAATAGAGATAGGTAATCTATCTAAATTCTATAATTTACTCTAGCGTTTTAATCTAAGGTAGTAGAGTAGAGTATAAAAGAAGTTTATTAGAAAAAATAGTCTAATTATTTAGAGTCTTAATAGTATTCTAAAGTACTAAATAATTATCTAACTCCTAATTAAAGCGTAATAGTAGCTTATTACGCTCTAGTAGAATATAGAGCTTTCTTAATTTCTCTATAAATATTAGGTTATATATAGTAAACGCTCTATTATAAAAGAGTATTTTAAAAAGAAGGATATATAAGCTAAAGATAAGAGACTTATTATAGATAATTTTAGAGAGAGAAAAGGTATTTCTAACTAATATATTAGTATTCCTATTTACTTAAGAGATATATAGATTTAATAGAATAGAAGGGCTTAGAAACTTATATATCTTTTATTTTAAGAAACTCCTTTATAAACTTAAAAGTAAACTCTAGTAATACTTAATAAGGTTTCTCTTTAGGGTTCTAGAGTAGCGTAACTTAAATATACTAATAGTAGAGACTAAAAATAGCTTTTAGCTAATTTACTATAAAGCCCCTAATCTATAGATAGAATTAGGCTTAGATCCTATAGTATCTATAGGGATATCGCTTTTTTATTATTACTAGGTTTATTTATAGTACTAGAGTCTAATCCTTTATATATATATACGCCTTATTACGCCCTATCTTCTTTAAGTTATACTTTTTTACTAACTTCTATAGTACCTATAGTTTATATTAGATTTAATATATATAGAAAGTTTTAAATAGGAGATAAGATATAAATACTTTATATATACTCTAATTTATTTTTTTATCTAGCTTAATACTAGCTACTTACTTATATACTAGCTAGAATACCTTCTAGTATATCTTTAGAGAGCTAGCGAACTTAGTTCTCTAGCGTTTCCTTTCTTTCTTTCCTTTATACTAATTAAGTAGCTAGTTAAAGAAGGTATATAAAGTATAGATAGATATAGTTATATAGTTATAGAGATAGTCTTTTCTAAGAAATATCTAGTATTTATATTATATTAGCGCTACCTATTCTAACTTATAGGCTATAAAACTAGCGACCTACTAGTTCTACTAATCTTTAAGGTAATCTAGTAGATAGGTACTACTATTCTTATAGTTTTCTTTAGTATATTCTATTTTATTAAATATTTCTAGCTATTAGTAGTAGTACTTAGGTAAATAGCTCTTATTAGTAAAGAGCTACGCCTAGTTATTTATATCTTTAGCTTACTCCTTATTCTTATTACTATATATATTAATATCTATTAGATCTATATCTAACCTAATACTACTCTCTATATTAGAGCCCGTATATTTACTCCCCTTAGAGGAGTTATTAACTAGTAGACGTTATTATATATTACGTTAGTAGTAGGTAGCGTACTAATAAATAAAGAGGTTACTAGTAAATAGTACGAAGGGAGAACGTAGTAAATAGTAGTTATATAGCTAATTAAGTAAAGGAAAAGTGGTACTTATCTATAGCCTATAGAGGACGAGTAAAGTACTTTAAGTAAGTAGGTAGGGTAGCCTTATTTTAGGTTAATATACTACTAGCGTTAAGCATAGTAATGTAAAGTAGTGTCGACGCCTAGTTCCTAATAATAGGGGAGCAGAATCAGTCCCCGCGACTGTTAGCGCCTACGCTAGCTAAGGTTGGTAATTTAAAGAGCACGGGCGCTCGAACCATCCGTTGCAGGATTAGGGTGGTTTTGTGGCAAGTTAGCGTTAGAAAATGGCATTAAAAGCCTCTAAAGTTAGCAGCCAAAACGCCGTCTGATTGTTTAAGGTAGTATAACTACTACTAATAATTCTTTAAATATCTTAATTATTATAATAGTAGAGAAATTAGAAACTCTACTTTAAATTTAACTTTTTATTCTAAATAATTATAAAGTATAAAATAGTTTTAAAAACTTCTAGTACTAAGTTATTTATTATTAAGTAGTCTCTTATCTAATTTTAGCTAAAAGCTTAATATATAAGAGCTAAAAATAAAGAAGAAACTAATATATTAAAAATAATTCTATCTTAGTACTTTTTATATTATTATAAAAAAGTCTTTTAATATTTTAGATTAGTAAAAAAAAAAATATTACTTATTCTTAGCTTACCTAGATTATAAGAAATATTCTACTAATTTAAATTACTACTATTAGTATTAAGTATATTTTTAATATTACTAGAGATATAATTAGAAATTAAAGGTATTACCTTTTTACTAAAAGAATTTAGTAGATTATATTTTTTATAAATATAATTTCTTAAAAAGATAACTAACTTACTACTATAAAGAATAAACTAGCTTCTTATAATAGTACTAATAGAATTAATAATCTCTTTAAGCTTCTAGCTTAAATTAACTATATAGAGAGAGTAGAGAAAGGTTTTATAGATATTACTAGTATAAATAAGACGGCTCTATTATAAAAGTAGTAAGTAATTTAATACCCTTTATACTTTTATAATTAATAGTTATAATAAATATAACTTTTAGATTTATATAAATTCTAAAAATTCTCTCTTATATTTTATAATAGTCTACTCTATACGTAAATAATATATATACCTACTCTTTTATAGTTATTAAGATATAAGTAAGCCTTCTAATTTTATTACTGAAACCTAGATAGGTACTC
The DNA here is from genome assembly GCA_028476805.1 of Acrocalymma vagum. Taxonomy (NCBI): domain Eukaryota; kingdom Fungi; phylum Ascomycota; class Dothideomycetes; order Pleosporales; family Acrocalymmaceae; genus Acrocalymma; species Acrocalymma vagum. Next base: position 3,066 of record JAQGEP010000357.1, read on the forward strand.
CTAACCTAACCCTAACCTAAGGCCCGTGTGACTCTACTCCTAGCCCCTACCTAAGTTTAAGCTACCTAACCTAACCTAACCTATAGCCCGTGCGACCTAACCTAACCCTACCCCTAGTCCGTGCGACCCCTACCCTACCCCTACCCATTGGGGTGTACCCATAACCCGTTTACCAACCTAAGCAGGACGCCTGAATGTTCGCTACTTCCTGGCTCAACTGTAGATAGTCAGGACGCGATGTCACGTGAGATCCAACACTGTACTATAAACAGCACCAATGGTAGCATTTCTTCCGCAGGGAATGTGCAGCTACCTAAGCTTCTATATCGTAGTAACGTAATTTTGCGAGGATTGATAAAACTAATATCCTGTCTTTATTATAATTTAGACTGCGTGCCTTTCGTTAATTTTATTCTTCCACTTTAATATGTATTTGAAAACATGACTTAAACGCTCTATATCAATACTATAACTAGTTCCTGTCGATAACTTGACTTTTTTCAATCTAAAATACTATAAAAGATTTTTTAAAAAATATAAATTAAATCAACTAAGTTTTAAAATAAAAAAGTTACTGATAATTAAAGGAAACTTACTAGGAAGTCTTAGGTTATCGCAAGCTGTTATGGAGCACTAAAGGGCAGGGTAGGCAAGGTAAGGAGAATAAACATATTAGTCCTCAACCATAACCAAATAACATTCCTTAATTACACTCACTCCAGAGAGAGCACACTAATAAGAACAGTATATGGCGACCCACCTCCACCTCATTATTAGCTTGCACATTCGACCATCTACTTTATTCACCTTCACTATGCTGTTAGGATTCGGGAACCAAGGGCCAATGGATCAACCCCGCAGACGTAACTGGGCGCCCAGGGCTTGCGGACCACGAAGGATCATGTGACCAAAGTCACCAAGTGTAAGTAACCCAGTGACCCTCATGTATATAACTAGTAGACCATGGGCTCCTAGAGACTATTGTGTTTAACCTAAGTTACTACTTGAATATACCCTCTTCTGCTTCACCTACCGTGAAACGTCCTTTACCATATCGCTGGTACTCATTCATCCCTGAGAACCAACCTAAGCCTTCTTCAAGTCTTAGGACAAGGATTGTCGCAGACTACATCGCCATCTGACATCCTTTAAGAAGCCAAGCAATTGCCTGGCTTGTAGGGCTTTGCGATAAGCGGCCAAGTCGGTCACGGATTAGCCCAGCCTGCTGCTCATGCTGGGCGGCTGTACGAGGCGTCTTTGCGGCCCAGCGCCCTCTTACCATCAGCTTCTTGTCCGTGGAGACGGCGTTCGAACGATAGTAAGCGACGACAGGACGCGATCAGGATAGTATGCGATTAAACCTGTTGCTTGAAAGCCGCTCTTGATCGTCTCTTCTGTAAATACAGCAGCTTTAATACGCTTATAGATTTCCTGTACGAAAACACCGTGCTCCACAGCCAGCAGTGCTCCTGCATTGAGCAACAGAATACGGGACTAGTTGCAGCCTCGGCGCGTACCAGCGGCAACCAGCCAAAACCTTGCAGCATCGCAAAAGCACCATTATTCAACTTACTATTGGCGGTCCTGATGGTCGGAGTTCTAAGCCACCGCCATATGAGCTGCTGTAAGCCTGGGTGTTGAAACCGGTGAGCAGGGGGAGGCGAGGACCTCGCAATGCAAACCCTATTGAATAAGAGCAGCGCCGTAGGACACTTTTCCCCCGTTATTACCTCCCATATCAGCCAGAGAGAAAAAAAAGCCCCCAGGCATCGCCATGGAAGCTCCCGCTGCAATCGTCAGTTTCGTCAGTCTAGCAGCCCCTGTCGCGCAAGGTCTGAAGTTCATGTATGACTTCACAACCAACATGAAGGACTGCCCGAAAGATATCCGCGAGATGAAGACCGATCTTGAATTAGTGGAAGAATTGATTGCGCAAGTGATTCGACAGTGCAACGAGCGTGACGTGCGACTTCGAGAAAGCGCGGCACTGGCGCGCGCGATTCATCACGCTCAGAAAAGCGTCCAAGATCTCAACAAGGAGCTGAGTGCCTATCTTATGGATGGAAAACGTAAGCGATTCAGGTTTGCAGCCAAGCTCAGCCAAACGCAAAAGCTCAGGGCAAGCCTGGATAGGACGAAGACCATCATGTTTGAGTTTAAGAACCAGCTGCAAAGGTAGGCTATCCAGAAATTTTCTTGACGATCGCTGACACCAGGTAGCGAATTGTTATACGACATCCGCGATTCAAATCAAGAGGTTCTCAGATCAGTCCAGAAGACAAACAGAAATCTGGAAACATATGACAGAAACTTTCACAAGGTCACGCAACAATCCGAGGTCCAAGCAAAAACCACGAATACTTCCAAGGGTGGAGTAGAGCCTTCGGCCCAGCGAGCAGGCGACACCTCATCTGAAGGTCTGACAGACATTAAAATTGTGGCGAAGAAGCTCGAGCACATCACAGACTTGTTGACGGAAACAAGGATATCATCTTCGCCGAGTTCAATACCATCAACGCCTGCATTGTCACGCGAAGTCAGTGATATCTCCTTTATGAATTCGTCCCAGGAAACGACTGCCAGCAGCATTTCGAGCTCGCCAAGCATTCCGCGGGCAGTATCCCAGAGTGCTCGACAAGCGAACATCATTTCGGAACACCCCCTTCTACAGTTCAAGGACAATCAAGTAAGATCAAGTGCCAATGCCCTACTGCCCATCTGACCTATGTCTACAGTTCCAATTCTTGATCGCGATCATCTTCACACAGCGCACCAGCAAACAACACCTCGCTTGTCAACGTGCCAGAGAGTGTCTGACAGCATATCCAACGCCAGAAGCACTTTCAAAGGCATTGCCTGAAACTCTCGGTAAATACTTCGACGGGATCGGTTTGCAAAAAGTCAAGCCACCTCAGCTGATTAAGCTAGCTCAAGCATATGTCAAAGATCCCCCAGAACAGGGCAGATTGCGTTTGAAAGCTAAATGTCGTCAATCTGAGATTTCTCATTTACCGCAAATTGGGCCATTGTCGGTCAATGCTTGGCTGGTATATTGTTGTGAAAGGACGGATATAGTGACCCAGGATAAGACACTGTTGGAGTACATGGAGCATCTGAAAACAGAGGCGGGAGCCAATTGCCTTTAGAGATCATGTTATCGGATGTGCTGGATTTTCCAAGATTGCACAAAGGCTTAGACTCAAGGATAGTTTCGAAACGGGTGCCATCGAGCTTAGGACGCTTGAGGTAGGCGAGGGCACAGACTTTCCACGTTGCGCTCCTGCTACGGGATCTCAGCCGGCATCGCTTCCAGATGGGACAACCCTTAGTCCCGTCGGGCGATAGGCAAAAAGCACCCAAAAGGATGATCGAGTGCTGTCTGTTATATGTCACTTTTGAACTCTTTTCGATTTCTCGGCGGTGTTCATAGTCACACTCTCACTGCCATGTCGCGACTTTGATTCACCTTCCAACTTATTAAAGAGAAGCAGACTGGAGAGTACTTTTAATGTACTTCTAGTTTGCGGAGGTCAATATGCAACAACGATATTCATCGATTCTATAAAAGGGCTCGCCATCTTTCCATTCAGCCTTGTTGCCCTCAGCTGCTGCTATATTATTAATATTTCTGTGGCTTTACGACGCAAGGGTTATTAGATTTTGCACTCTCGTTGGAAACAGTGCGCGCGTCTATGCTAGGTTGCACCATCCAAGGATGCTCTCTATGTTACGGTAGCATTTCTTCCGCAAGGAAAATGCAGCTACGTAAGCTTCTATCTCGGAGTGATGTAATCTTGCGAGAACATATAATAGTGAAATCCTGTGGCTATCAGGAATCAGACTCCATGTCTTTGGTTATTATTATTTTTCCTATTTTAACCTATATTTCCGTAATACGACCTATTACCTTCAATTCATTCATAATATCACAAGTATGAGTTTGATCAAGAACCTGACTACACAACGGGGATGCTCTGCTCTGTTCTGCAGATGCAAACGTTTCCTAAAATGTCTACGGCTTGGTCTTTCCTCTTAGCTTTTGATTTCCCTTTCTTCCACTTTCCTGGCATTCATTCCTGCTATGAGCCCGTAAGATCATAGTAGAGTATATAGATACTCCCTGCACCTTCTGCCAGACTTCAACAATCAGTTAAGCATATTGTAGTATCGAGTGATACCATGTGCAATACAAGGACCAAACACAAAACACGTAGTGCAAACAGTAATAATCAAGAGAAAGAGGGGATCCAATGAATCGAGCTCTGAGTGACTGCTACGGTCGAGAAAGACGCGCCATTGTCCGTGGAGAAAGTGCAATTTCCAGTCGCACAATGCTGTGAAAGTAAGCTCGTTCGGTCGTCTACGGGTTGTATAATTCCGGCATTGATTGCTACAGCCAGCTCCGTAGAGACGGCCGTGTCCATTGGCCCCCGAGACGTCTCCGCTGAACTCATAGCTGTTTGTTTTAGCGAGCAAGGGGACTATAGCGCCGTCTCTTTGTAGGCAGTCGCCAAATTCCAGGCCCTGCTGGACAAAAAGTCCAATCAGCGGCGTGGTGATGGTGACGAGTGCTCCCAGTGTTGCAATCCAGCTTCGAAAAGTCAGCCCGTTCTGAAAAAAGCTACTGCCGGTTACATACGCTTGTCTTTTCCATCCTAGGTGATACAAAAACTGGACTGAACCCCAGGATCCGCGGCTTGCGGAATCGAAGCGCTGCATGTCAACGAGCTTGTGTGGAGTACAAAACCACTGCCACTTCATCTGACTGATGCCTTCCGCCAGCACCAGTCCGAGGCTCGTTCTCATGAGCAGCGCGAAAATGGAAAGGATAGAGTTTAGTGAGATAAGCTGCGGCCATTCAGGTAGCGGCTTGTCCCTATGTACCCAAAGTGTCAGGGCAAGCCCAACGAGCGAAAGCACTGCAAAGAGGCAGCTGCATGCTTCCAATGTCCATCTTTTTCTAAGAACATCTCCTAGACGTTCAGTAAACTGACGACTTATGCTCGTTGCCAAGGCCCTTGTAGGCTTATTGGCGGGTTGTGATGGGTGAGCCACATCGTCTTTTAGCAAAAAGGCTTCTTGCACTTCGTTTCCGTGGAATCTAGAAACGTTTAGTGGTTCGTGTGATGGTTGAACTTGCTCCATAGTGGAAAGGATTCGTCATATGGCTAGAACTACTACAAAAGTTCGTTTTGGGTGGAGATTACGCTGGAATATAAGATTTGCGAGCTTGAAATTCGTGGCACCGTATGTCCAGTTAACGTAATGGACCATACTCACGGCTGATACAATACTGCATCGGCATTGGTCCATTTTGAACATGAAGCAATGCAGCATTTTATCAAACGGTCAAAATGCTGCAAGGCTGGATCAGACTGCCCCCTGATAGCCATTGAATGGATCGATCTGGAAGTGGGGGCCAAACTTATGATAAGAACAACATACAGCATGCCGTGGGGCATACCAATAGGGGTCCGGAGGCTACCTACCAGGTCCCACAGCATATATTCTAGCCTAGCCGCCTTCCTTTCCAGGATTTGGGTCTCTAGCTTACTGATATTGTTTTCTGCTGGAAACGAATATGGAAGAGAAAGCTATAAGTGACAAGGCTGAATGATTCTTATAGTGAATTGCAAAACATAGAGATCATAATTTGACGACTCGGCGAGAAAGCAAGGTATGAGATGAGGTGGTCTTCCTTTACAGGTTAACATTAATAATCGCCAAAAGAGCTCGGCATAACGTAGACGAATCGAAGCTAATGACCTTGTACTCCCCAAGCTGCAGATTTCGAACCAAAGCTATAGATCTCTAGATACTAACGGTGCATTCGTGTCCCCCTCCCCTTATGGGGGCTAAAAGATTTCCCATCATGTTCCGCTTGCTGATCAATGCCTTGATCTATTCCTAGCCGCTTTCTTCTTTAGGATTTGAGCCTCTAATTTACTCCCTTGTCTTCTGTTGCAAATTTACTTACATAGATATAGACATTACCCTTCATGATCTCTAACGTATTAAATAGACAGACTCTGATACATTAGTCTAGAGGATATTCAGAAGATGGGTGTCGGAACTCTTCTGGTGCCGATTAATAACCAGTCGGGTAGCTATTTAGGCGATTCCGAACAGCGGGTCGAATTCAAGCGGCCTAGGACGGACGAAACAGGAAACGCATTTCTGTTGCGAATGAGGGTTGCAGATCTAATCGCTACTGAAATGGCGTTGCGCAACTTCATCGCACAGCTTTGGCGCTGAAAAAGCGGCTGGAAATTCGCTGAATAGATAGAAATGGCTGCGCAGGTGGTTGTCTGGTTTGAGTATTGGTGGGTTCGATTCGATGGCCCTCAAGTGAGGTTGTCCCTACGATGTAGGCCATATCTAGTTCCTACAATTTCCTACAACATTGCCAAGATACGATAACGAACCGCTCCATGTAGGTGGATAGTTTCGTTTCTTTGTATTCATACAATATACAGTGGTAATTCAGCCAATCACAATTGCTGGCCGGGCTCCCTTCATTTCCTGATGGCCACTATAGTCCAGCTCATAAGGGCAAAGCTTCTTTACAACGCATATTAAGATTTATTGGAGCGTGGAGGTTGTTGTCACGATTATTCTGGGCAACCACGGCTTCGACACCTTTCCGAGTACGGACTGGTCGCGTGCCGTACAACATATATAATCATCCTCGAACCCTTAGGCTCACTAAGGATTCGTCTTGTTATCAATATACACCTGTTATCTCAATCCTGTGGCATGGCTCTGCCTGCCTACGTTACGCCTCACAGTTGTCGGTAGAATAACCTTACAGTTTCTTACGACGGACGAACAATACACACTTTGACATAGCCACGCGCACCCCATTAAATAGCTTAGTGTAAACTAAAGCTATACATCATAAGTACCCTATAATATAAATAATTCTTAAATTCTATGTAAAATGAAACCATCGCTCTCCACACTTTTCGGCTAGTAGCGACATCTTCTTCGATCTTTTAGTACTATAGCTATCTACAAGTATTTAGCGTTAGTACTTTCTCTTTTTGTAGCTATAGGGCACTCTAAAAGATAAGATTTCGGCTACTCGCATTCATTTCGCTGAATTGGATATTATCCGGCGCGATGTTGTAATTGCCGGTGGCGGTGCTTCAGGTGTATATGCCGCTATCTCCCTCAAAGACTAAGGCTACTCGTCGATCGTGATTGAGAAGAAGACCGTTATTGGGTGACACGCAGAAACTTACTTTGCTGGCCAACGATTTAGACGATGTTAATCATATAACAGCTGTGTGTCGAGCAAGACTCAACAACGCCCTCATTAGACGTCCTCCTAGCGGTAAATCGTGCTTCATGGCAGAGCGATGTTCAAAGTGTTAGTCGACTTGAGCAAGGCTTTCGGAATGTATTCTCTTTCACCGCAAGGCACCATAAGGAGGAGGTCCGCGGCGAACACAAACGGTGGACATGATAATAAGAACAAGTATCGCAAGGCACTAGAGGTGCAGTAGAGGGTTCTGATGTTAGCGTATATGGAACTACGCGGCCACTGTCATTCCGGATCGGCTTCATCTATCGCAATTGATTAGGAGCCTTCATAGAAGGATAAGGATCCAATTAGAACACTCGGGGGCCGGGATGAGCTGCGGTGCTACCTCCGGCATTGAACGAGGTCTAGATGAGTAAACATATTTCATTCTCAATGCAATAATCAAACGACAAGCGGGGATGTTGGATCCTCAAGGGGCGACTATGAAAGACTAAAATTGTGACGATGTTTCAGTTCGTCTCGATGTAGGAAAACAGTTTTGCTCTAGGAAATGATGGTGTTGAACCATATGTGGGCAAAAGTAACGCTTCTTGGAAATGGCAAGTGACGGTGTTGAATCGTCAAACCCGGCTCTTTATCCAGTCTCGATGAACTACAACCCTGCTTGCTTTGCGATGTCTAGTGCTCTTTGGAAACGCTCACGTTTTGAGACCAGCTCGTTCCTAGCGGTCGAAGTTGTAAAGTTCTTGCCGGCAACATTCATCAACACATCATCGTTGAAATCACCGACCAGCTCGGGCGATAGAGCCTTTATGGGACCGCCTGAGCCTAGCAGGTATCGTTTAGTAATTTAGAGGACTACGTTGTTAGTGAAGCGCTTTAGCGCTACTTTGTAGTAGGCTTTAAGGATATCGTGGATATCATTAACCGCCTGGTCCTCGTTGCTGAGATGTATAGCTTTTAACACTGTATCCATATCGAATATGAAGCCGTTCTGGAGATCTGTGGCTTCATTCTTGCGATAACCCGTTCTTGGCGAATGGTAGACAGCGTGTCGGCGTAGTAGTAATTGACAGTTTAAAGAATTCCACCTCTTTTATCCTTTAAGATTACTAATAACTGTTTACTAGCGTTAGTGTAGGTTATCTCGTCTCTTTTGGATAGTATAGATTCGAGTTTCTCCCTTAAATCTTTATTAGATATTATTCGCTTGAAGATAGCTATATTGAAAGCGAGCACAGTCACTTTCACGTCCTTTAGGTAAGCTTTTGCGATTACTTCCCACGGCTTCGATTGTTGGTGGAATATGTTCTCTAGAACCAGCGGGTTGACTGTTCTGGGTAACTCTACTCCTTAGGAATCGCGATAGATCTCTCGAATCCACTTAATTATACCTTCCTTGCTAGCACTAGAACGGGCATATTCTTGGTCCACTTTTCCCGCCACCGTGAGAAAGACCTTTGAGTGGCCCTTACGTGCTATACGTGCTGCAAAACCGTTATTGAGCTTGCGTATATACATACGAAGCTTAAGCAGACTATTAGTATCGAGCTCTGGGTTGTAGTTCCTATTTAGAGCGCGCGCGACTTCTTGCTAATACACGTTTGTAACACGTGTTAGAAAACGCCGTTGGTCTACACTCGTCTAACGCGATGGTCTAGGCAGCTCTAGTTCTTTCTGTGTCTTTATTAAGAGTTCTTAGATATCTTTGACGACTCCTGGGAATTCATTACTAATATGGTTGTAGAGAAGGCTCCCGAGGAAAGCTTTCAGTGCGCGTATACCAACACGGTCCTTCTTCAGACTTGTCCAGGGGGCGACAGTTTTGAAGAGGTGCTCCTCGCGCTTGTGGCGATCTTCAATCGTTACTCCGTCCATGATTTCCTGCGTAGATCGATTCTTGACGGCGAACCATCCGTGGGTCAACCTTTCGACTTCGTTTTGAGCAATGCGAAGGACCTGTCCGCCATTAGTCAGGTTCGCTTGACCTATTGCAAACACATACACCTTGCTCATCCCCGGGCTGTAAAGCGTCGCATTTGGTAATAATCCCAACCGTGCGTTTGCCTGCAGGATCGGCAGCACGAGCCATGGAGAACCTACAGGTGCGTGAGTGTCACCTTCTGGAGTTGATAGACATATCACAACTTACACTTCCTGGTTGGCGAGATTGTTTCGAGCATCCATCACCGCCCTAACACTATATCAGAACGCGAACTATTCTAGGATCAAGGATATTTACAAGATAATCGTTCGTTTTTCGACAATGTAACCTTCAATGAGCTTACGAATTATCCCCCGGTCCTCTTCTGTCTGATATTTGGTAGGGTCTTAACTGTAAGTAAGGCCCCATTAATCATGGCATTTCTCACTTACTGTGAAACAGCCCAGGCACGTCGATAACGCTGAGGTGGTGGTGTTCAGGCCCGGATAATTCAATTTTCAGGATATCATCGGAGAATCGCTTCTCAAGGTTCTCGAGATCCTTGGTACTCGGCCCGGTATACCCATGCATTCTGCAGCCTGGACTCAGTGAGCGTCTCACCGCTTGAGTAACTCATCAAGACCCACTTCATCAAAGATTTTTCGGAATTCCTCGCCGTCGAACTCTTCGATTGAAAGTCTGCGCTCGAAGCTGACCAGTCGATCCTTGATATTTTCGTCCACTTGAGCACTTGGACTAGGAATAATCGTTATCTTTACTTCTGCATCTTCGGCTGGCGCCCGACGGAGGACGATCTGCGTTGCAAATCGCGTACAAAGATCGCTTGCGATGGGAAATGAGAGGCCCGTAAGCCCTTCTAGGAGCGATGACTTCCCACTAGACTGGTCCCCGACTACGACAAGCTGCACACATAATTAGACGTTCATACTGGGAACTAAAGAGCACATACCTGCGGTAGAGAAACGTTCTCGCTGACCCCCAGCTCGCGAATCTTGTCGATAATGCCAAGGATGCGAACTCGTTTCGCATTGTCGAGCTCAGCAATGTCGGCGATACCTAATGGTTTTCTTCTCGTCATCTTATATTCAATGGATTGGTGAATACCGTAGATGCTGGCTTAGTCCTCCCAGTGATGTTAGGTGAAAAGGGTGATAGCAGTTGTCCGTATCCGCGCAGCCTTTATATACTCTAGTAGAGTAGATTTCAATTTCTCCGAACAGGCAGCAAAGGAATGCATTACTTAGAAGTCGATAGTCCGGCGGGGACACACTGGTCTTGAGGAATTTGATACGTGTTCCGACCAGGTGTTTTCATCTTGGTTACGAAAGGGATCGCAGCTGCGTAGACTCCGATGGAATGTACATCGAAATTCCTAGGTAAGTAAGGACCGCGCATTCTCGGTCGCGGATGCGAAATTGTGCATTGTTGCCGTCCTGGGTGTGCAATCACATGATGAGTAATCAATAGGCAGAGGAAACCGTGGCTGTCACTTTGATGATCCAAGTTCAGGCCATTCATTACACGTGAGCTCCACTACACCAAGGTTTTCGTGTTAGCGGCGGCTTATAGGTCGTTCGTCATTGAGATGCAAGCCACGTAGCGAAACCTCATAGGAGGCCACTGTAACACAATGCAGGGTCTGCGAGAACATAAGCGAAGGCGGCCACCTTTTGTGAAAGCACAGCAATGGCATATTCGGACATTCCTTCCACATTTAATTACAATTATTCTGTCTGCTAACATGGATTCATCCATTTACGAGATCGATCCAAATGCGGATACCGTCATCATTCTCAAAAATCCTAGTACCAGCTTTGCTCCTTGGAGCCTTGCTGGGATTGGAGAGGATGCCACAGCGTTTGTGGAAGAACCTTCTGTCAGCGAACTTATCATCAATGAATCTACTGTTAACGACCTACCTGTCAACGAACCTACTACTGGAGATGCACACCAGGGTGCTCCCGTCCAAGACGCTCATGCGAATAGCCTAAGCGAGACGAACCTAGCCGATCATTGCGCCAGGCGAGAGGAAATTTGGTACCGTGTTTCTCGGAGCCATTTGAAATTATCGTCTCCTATATTTGAACGTATGCTCTCCGAAACATCCTGGAGAGAAGGCATCCGTAACGAGGATGATGGCCTCTACCATGTGACTACTGGGGACTGGGACAGAGAAGCGCTGCTCTACGTTCTCCAAGTCCTTCATCACCGCAATCGTCAAGTGCCACGCACAGTATCCTTGGAAATGCTTGCCAAGATAGCTGTTCTAATTGACTTCTTTGAGTGCGCAGAGGCGCTGGAGCCATTTACGGAGAGGTGGGTTGAGCGTCTGCGAGTCACTTCCCCTGTTCCGTCATACTTCTGCAGGGATCTCATTCTCTGGATGTGCGTAGCTTGGGTATTGAGGCTTCCACGCGAGTTTGCACAGACGACAACAGTCGCAATCAGGCGAGGCGATGAGGAATTATCAACTTTAGGTCTCCCAATTACGACCTGCGTTGGTGAGAAAGAATGACCATAAATGGCTTATCTATAGACTGACTTCTAGGAGACAGGATTGAAGAATCCCGTCGGCAAGCGATTGGCACCGTCTTTTCTCAGCTGCAAAATCTACTTCAAGGCTTCCGTAGTTCCCTATATCAGTGCCCATATGGTGACTCGTTCGAACGCGGGTCTATGCTCTTCGGTGCCTTAACTAAAGAGATGGAACTACAAGGGCTATTACCAATCCCAACGGCGCCATACTCCGGGTTAAGTGCTTCAGAGCTGTATACCAAAATGCAGCATATCAGATCTCCAGCGTGGTGCCGTCCAGGTAAACCAAGGAAAAACCAGCATCAATGTGATCTCAGAGAGATGGTCATGGCAATTGCTGACCCGGTCACTCGTCTTGCCAATGGCCCCGAACTGAAGGACTTCGAGTTTCATTAAGTTATTGTGTAACTATGTATGCGATTGACAAGAGCACCTCTTTCCAGGCAGATACCTGACCTAGTACATCCGCGCCACTGGGGCCCGAAATCAAGCGGGAGAAGGCGAGCCGTTCGAGTCGATACCTCGGTGAAGCTTCGACAAAGATAATAGTGTCCGTAGCTTTTTGTCTAACAATTTCTTAGCTCTTTTTTCTCACCTTTCTCACCTTTCTGGGTCCATCTCTCCCAACCAGCATTAGTTCCTGTGATTCTTGCGTGCGCCTCAGGCACTTGCCTCTCTGTTCCCCTTCTTCCATAACAACTGTGGTCGTCGTCCCACATAGCCAAAGCCAAACCTCGTCCTTGACGTGATACGCGCAGCCAGTCTCTATCACTCGTCCCTATCCTTTTATAATAAATTCACCGCGTAGGAGAATATCAAGCAATCACGGTAACATGGCTTGGTGTCTCCAATTGGGAGGCCCTTCGACATAGTACTAAGGTAGTGAATCTCGTACGTCGGCTCTTCTCTGTTGAACTGGTGTTTGAGCGGAAATTAGATCCTGTATTGCGATCCTGACATCGACTCTCACCTCTTCTTTAACAACTTCTAGAACCTATTTCCTATTATTAGGGTCAACCGTGTCCCAAAACTCTTTGCCCCGAGAGGGAATAATTCGTTGGATGGCAGGCATTGTGCGTCGGGTCTAGGTGACCGTAGATACAGGATTTAATTTCGGTATTATGATTAAGAATAGGAATCTGCAGGAGGATAGATGAGTAAGACTTTTTAGGCCAAATTCGAGAGCAATGAAGAGAATTGACCGACTCAAAGTTGACGTTGTACAAAGTCCTGGCAGAGCGGGGAAAGACGTTTACTCGACCGGGATTGGTCAGTTGCTCTAGATGTCGTGGCTCCATACGATGCATTTTTACTGCATGAGAGTTCCTTGTCGCCTAGTTGCTTCTTGTGGGGAGAAGCAGACATAGCCTTCTGTACGACTTAGCTTCGATGTATGCGGTTAGTGAGCCTCATACAATTTAGGCAGCGACGCTGCTGATAAGAATCCACAGACTTCACGGCTTTGACATTTTTGGATTCATCTACTAGACCTCAATGAAAATGGAATCTATCCATTCTCCGCGCTCCAGATGCACAACTTGTGATGACTGGCCATCAAACTGTATTCAGTTCACCTTCTCACTTCTGAATCTTCATTCTGCCGCGTCTAATGGATGCGCTCGATGCAAGCTCCTCGCTGAAAGTGTGAAGCCGTTTCAACAGCATTGGTCTCATCTTGGCCGCGCTGAGGTGGAGAAAGTGGCAGTGATGCTTGAGCAACCAATATTCAGCAACCTATTCCAGATCTATATTCAGTGGCCCTCCCTTACCGGCAGCCAAGAGAAACTCGAGATACAGATTGCCGAAGAGGTCAGAATATAGAGCCTATATTGTGTACTTTGTTAATGCTTTAGGCAGAATAATTGGGATATACCTTGGCCGGGTTTTGGTATTATCAATCTACCTCGCACTAGAACGACTGGAAAAGCTTACATCGAACTGATCAAAACTTGGCTCCATGATTGCGATCAGAATCACCGGGACTGTTCAATTCTACCGCGGACAGGTACCGACAAGGCAAAGAGACTACTCAGGATTGACGATGATGGAGGTCTGTACAAGGTCACGCTTGTAGATAATTCTGGGCAAGGATCTGCTTATAAGTACACCGCCCTCAGTCATTGCTGGGGTGCGCCGGACGATGTGCCAAAAACGGTGAAAGAAGATTTCAATAAAGGAAAAACGAAACAGCTCCCGCTTTCGGACTTATCAAGAACCTTCCAAGACGCGGCACATCTGACGGTTGAGCTTGGATTAAAGTACATTTGGATTGATTCACTGTGTATCGTTCAGGACGACGAAGAGGAGAAAGCTTCCGAATTACCCAAAATGGGTTCGATTTATGGAGATGCATACATTGTCATCTCTGCTTCTCTCGCTGGAAATGGTCACTGCGGCCTCAACTCCACTAATTCTACGATTCATAGGGTCAATTTTGAGAGTCGGACCGGTCACCCTGTTCAAGCAGTCGTCAGATCAAAAATAAATCACAGGATTTGGAAGACTGGAGAGCAGTTTTGGACCGCACCCGAGCTCCCCTTGTTTCATCGCGCTTGGGCATTTCAGGAAAGACTGCTCGCGAGAAGGATAGTCCATTTCACCCCTTCGGAGCTGGTGTGGGAGTGCCGGACTTGTACGATGTGCGAATGCGGAGATCTGCAAAATGCTTTTACTAGCTCGCCGCAGTTTGGAGCTGGGAGAAACCTCAAGACCAAATATTTCGAGGTTACGGAATACGGCAGCGCTATGGATCGGCTGAAATTTTGGCATGACATTTGCGCTCAGTTCAGTTCCAGGAACATTACAAAAGCCAGCGATCGATTACCAGCTCTGTCTTCCATCGCCAGACAAATTGACATGCCGGACTTCCTTGGTCCATACTATGCGGGGATTTGGGGAGTTTCGCTGCCGAGGAGCCTATTGTGGTGGTCTGAATATACAGACGCAAAACTTTATCCGGACTCGACAAAAAAAACTCATCTAAGGAAGAGGCCCCTCGCTGTCCCTTCATGGTCATGGTTGTCTGTTGAAGGCCGTGTCAGTACTTGGGGAAGAGGCTGGTCCCTTACTGCAAAACTAATAGACGTGGGCTACCAGCACGCTGGTCATGACTTTTATGGCGCATGTAAAGTGGGAATCATTGTGCTCGCCGGGAAAACGGAACAAGTGGAAATCGTCTGCGAATCGACGTCTGATGGAGCGATGGCATACTTTGTCCGGCGGCCCGCTGTCAATGAATCCTTCCGCTTTCTCTCTGACACCTATCCCTTCGAATATTTACTTTGTGACCTCAAGGATGCACGCATCATCGCCCTGCAAGTGGGTTACAGCGGTAGCGGTCGTGCACCATGGAACTGTATTATCTTGAAACAGCTTATAACGAACTCCGCACAATATGAACGTCTTGGAATAGCAGATTGTGGGGATAATTGGTTCTGTTCTTATGAAAAACAAGTTGTCGGCCTGTGTTGAACCTGTCGGCCATTTCGCTAGGCCAAAAGGGCGGACTGCTAGGAACGATGGTGTATACCCGTACACAATCATTATTCACTCTTGTGATCCTCTCCGTCTAATATATGTGTTGGCGCCTGGTACAGTCTCCACAAGTGAGCTGTACCACCTTCTTATGTGCTTGCAGCGACGGTGTTCCCCTGTGATAAGCACCCATATCTTCTTGGCCCCTGACGACTCAGTCAAAATATTGTCCCCCGCCATAAGCGGAGATCTTCAAGACAGCGATTCAGCATCGCCAGTAATGCTATCTTCGTTTCTCTACCATGTCCCGTGAATTTTGTGCCCGAGTTCGTATATTGATGGCAAACTCAGATAGTATGGCAGGCGCTTGGATCGCACTAGTGAGATATGCTTTCACCATTGCGGTTATTTCGTCGCGCTCCCTCGTTTCGTCTTCTTTTTGGCCGTACACTAAGAGACACTGGAACAAGCAACTGGACAGTTCGCGTCTTCCTCTACCCTTCAGCTATGGCTATTCTCGACAAAGCCGGGGCCTGTGATCCTACCTTGGTGTCGTGCCCAACAATCTTATCACATCGACGGAGACTTGCCGGAATCTAGTGGCTTTCAAGATGCCAGGTCACTATATAACAGGGAACTATATTTTATATTTCCTTTCTACCCTTTCTTGATATTCGTCTGCAGCCACCCGTCGTCTTAGCGACGGCCTCTGCAAGTAACCGTTATAACTGCTCCATTCTTACCACTAGTCGCTAAGCAAGTTTCTATAGCTACCCACCATGTCATTTTTTTCACAGATCGCAACTATATACGGATGCGGTAGCAAGACATTGTTGTCAAGCATGCGGAGTTGAACTGATTAGAGGGAGCCGCGCGATTGTGAGACTCCATCTGGCCGTGCCCACGGTTTGTGCGGAAATGAAATCCTCGTTGTACGTTTCTCTGGATTACAGTAGTACCGATCCAACGAAATTTACATTCAATGAAGAACTACTTGAGAGTTTATGATAGCTAACCTTTCTTCTCAAATTCAGTACGCTACTTGATGACCCAAAATGCTAGAATCTGAGCAAAGACCAGCCCCTTCTTCCGAGCTGAGCCAGGTCCCATGCAAATCAAATGGCACGCGCTGGCGATGATGTAGGCTAGCAACCTCTTTCATTGTCGAAGCATCCATCACGATCAAATCAAATTTCTCCCCATCCATGAGGATATCAAGCAGATACCCATCGTCCTCCGAGCGAGCGTCAGTCCCTGGGACTCCCCAGCGCAAAGGGTAGTTGTGGTCGAAGCTAAATATGCTGCCAGCTGCCTTCGTAAGCCCCGAAAAGTCGCGGCGCATAGATATATCTAGAAACACGATATAGTTCTCGGTCAAGAAGAAGTCGTGAAGCCAGCCCATGGATCCTTGGGTCTGACTAATCACTGCCTGCGAGTGTCGCAATCCCTTGGAAATGCGACCAGCCATATCTACCGGCTGATCGTCAAGGTTAAGGCTGTACATACATGTCCCCTGTGACCGTCATAACGAGGATATGCCTTCCCATGTTTCAAGATGATTCCCCGGCCACCTACAATAGATCAATGAGCCGTCCTCGCTATGACAAGCGCCTAGAACGAATGCGTATCTAGTCTCTTGGAGGGAGTAAACTATCACATGACTATATCCAGGAACTTCCTCTTACAATTTAGTGCAGTCCCAGTGCTTATATAATCTGGCATCGCTCCTCACCCCATCAACCCGCCGCTTTTGAGGTCTATTCTGGTTAAGTGTTGGGCTGGTTGAGCTCGACATGTTTCAAGCTCCTTTGATAAAGTAGTACAATTAACCGTATACTTGGTGAGTTACCGACTGCAATTATAGCATTAACATCGCCCATATTGGTGGACAAATACACTGTAGCTCAAAGGGGGTTTTTTGGAATTTCGGGTGGACAGGAGGGCTAACTAGGCGTTTGCTGATGGATGCCAAGACCACCGATGCAATGTCATTCAAAGGGCGCGACAATGAGCTGTGTGGGGTTTATCCAGCTTTCGACGATCCATCCGCGCATATGCCATAACATAACACTTACACCGACAAGAATGGCGCCTGCCCCTCGGATTCTCAAGGCGAGACGTGAAGGTTAGATATGAAAACAATCCATTGTCTCAATCGGTAGTCTAACAAAAAAGCGACAGACGTGGGAACAATCCTAGCTTTTATGCACGCAACTGCAAGTGAGCAGAACGTACTTCACGCCGTGACTGCAACCGAAGCCAGTCTCTTATCCACGCTCGAATTCGCCAATTCTCCGCAAGTTTCTCATATTTCACATCCTGCTCCAGGAAAAGTGCTCATAGCAGAAGATTCCGAGGGCAAGATCACGGGGATGGCAATCTATTTCTTTACCTATGCGGCTTGGGCTGCGAAACCTGGAGTCTGCCTCGAAGATCTATTTGTTCTAGAGGAATACAGACGTCACGGATATGCAAGGCTTCTGGTGCAGGCAGTCGCAAAGCAAGCAGTGGATTTGGGATGTGAGAGAATGGAATGGCTGTGTTACAAACAGAATAGCCGAGCCCTCAGCTTCTATACGGGGCTTGGGGCAAAAGAAATGCATAGCTTGACCTTTCTTAGGCTTGAAAACAGGGACATGGTGCAGTTGGCGGCTGAGCAGCAACATCATTGACGTATTTTTGGTTTTTTTTTTAAAAAAAAAAAAGATTTTCTATTATTACCTTTACGTGCAACCGTGGTGCTGCTAGAGAGGAAAAGATACGCTTTTGTCGCGCATGTGCAGTTCGGGGATACGAACCGTGTGAGACCAACGCCTTGGATCCATATACACAACGACTGGACTGATTGGCAGTGGGTACGGGTTATATGGACGGATAATTGTCCTATCGCGTGTGGAGGATACGGAAAAGTGTATATTACTCGCTAAGCTGTGGACAAAATACTTGCCTTCATGCTGTACGCCAAAATTTCGACGGTTCTCGGCCTATATATTCTAGGGCTGTATAACAAGTTATCGCGTAGGTCTTCTTATTGCCTTTGAGAAGATCCGGGGATCAATTACAGGAGAGGTCTACCGCTAAGAAATTGTGCCTGTTATTCACAAATTCGGGGCAACGCACGCTGCAACAGTTCCTATACCTATACTTATAGTGGACGTAAGCTGCTCCTCATCGGGCGAAGGATACACAAGCTCTTCATAAGCAGCTCGTATGAGATGGCCCATGAATTCACCTGATCTCAATCCTATTGAGAATATATGGAGGATCCTCAAACATAGCGCTGGCCTTAGATTCCCGCCAGCTCTTCAAGTACATCAATTTGCAGAGGAATGGGCTAAACTGACAATAGATAACCTCTCAAAGTAGATGAAAAACATGAGAGAACGCTGCCTAGCAGTTATCGCGGCCAATGGAGGTTATACGAAGTGGTAATCACCTATATATATGCGCATACAACTCATCCAGCCACCTTCTGGAACATGATGCATATATCTGCATTCAGGTTGTTGCACCGGCGGACAAGTCCCTCGCGATTCCACCCGAAAATTTCCTACATTGGTCCGAAAGTGAGGATATGTCATCACGGTTGCTATGCGCGTGATATCTTATTCACTTACTCATGTGATCTCATCTCAAGTAGCGTGCCAGAAATGCGTGTATGCGTGTATGCTCTATTCTTCCGCCTACATACAACTTTTAAAGTAGTGGGAATCTACTCTTCTAAAACTTCGTTTTGTTTTTCTTCTTCGTCAAGGAGACCTGATACGGTGTCTCGTATTTCATACCGGGCATGTATTCACCCTCAAAAACAGGTCGTGGCTTGTCTAAGATTAAACCTTGCAATCTTTTTGCTGAGAGCAAAAACTTCCTTTTAACCTCTTCAATGTCGGAGGCCCCATCTGGGAGCGTGAGCTTTCCATCCCGCTTCCTCCACTGCCCACCAATCATCACAGCCTCAATATCACTGGGATACGAGTGCATCACAATTGCGGCAATAGGGTCGCTCCAGCCAAGCATGTTGTAAGACTCGCCATCGAAGACAAATAGATCTGCTTTAGCCCCAACGCGCAGAACGCCAATATCATCGCGGTGGAACGCTAGTCCGCCGGAACGAGTCATGAGAGCGAACGCCTGGTTTACTGTCATCGGAGTTTTGCTAGGGAGGTGCTGATTTCGGGTGACTTGGTTGAAGAACTGCTCGCGTACACGATGAAGGTAAAGTCGAGCCTGGCCTGGCATGTCTGCTGCGCAGGACCATGGGTTGTCCACGCCGAGCGATGTTTGATCAAGATTGTACGCCGTGGGTATGAGGTCTGTTCCCCATAGCTGCTCAGATAGAGGAGTCGTAGAAACGTAGACGTTGTTCTCGCGCATTAACTCTGTCTCCTCGAAAACACCAAAGGATGCATGCGACAACACGAACGGCGTCTTAGTATCAGTGAACACTCCCAACGATTTGAGTCTGCTCAAAGTACTCATCGTATAGTAAGGCCCTGAGAAGTGGCTTGTCACGACGGAGAGTGGTTCAGACCTAATAGATTCATCTTAACATGGGTACGCGCCTTATATAGGATTAGTACGAACCTAATGAGTTTGACCACTGCATCTGTTGTGTCCGAGTTAAACCGCCAAGAATCGTATCCAATCCCGAGGTATACATTTGAAGTGGCTAAACTTGGTTCCTTACGTAAATCATGGAACATGTTGATTTGCTCGAGTGTTCCAGGGAAGTCATGGCGGCACCGTGAATAATCTTGAATGGCAAAGGCAAACCAGGTCCTGAGGCCCGTCTCGAGACTACCGCGCAGGTATGCACGAGCAGTATCCTTGTTGAATGACGCAGAGGCATGCTCCAATACAGAGGTAGTTCCAGCTTCCAGCATCTCGTACTGACTAACGAGATGCCCCAGGTATACGTCCTCGGCGGTGAAGTCGTCGTACGCTTTCCCTGCCCATCCGTATCGGACGAAAAACTCCCCTATATGGCTATCGGCTGCTAAAGTTTTATAGGCAGTCTGCCAACCATGATGATGCGTGTCAACGAAGCCTGGGGAAATAATCTTCCCCTTAGCATTAAACCTCTCAGTGCCTTCGGGGACACTTATGGGTTGAATGGTCGGGAATATGGCGGCAATAGTGTCGCCGGCGATGAGCACGGAAGTGTCAGAGAGCGGTTTGATAGCTTCGGAAGCCTCGTCGTATACAATAACTGTTGCTCCTTCTAGGAGTATGTGGGATGCCATAATGGATTATTGATAAGCCAAGGGACGTATGGATAATGGCTTTGGAAGGGAAGAGAGGATGAGGAGGTAGGGCCCGGAATCGAACAAATCATGCCGTTTTTATACACAGAATGAACTTCCGCGCTCGTTCCTCACCAATGTTATGCAATAGGGTGTTGTCTAAGGTTGAACAAAAATGCCAGTCCTTAATTTGTCCGAGGGCGTCGGGGTTCGGTGTCAGGAATGGAGCGAAGCACGTGACATATCATTGTTCTATGCCTATTGGTCTGATTACATCGTCCAAGGTAAGAATCGGATTCCTCGCGCTCCGCAAATAACGAGAAGAGGATGTCAACATTGTGGAGTTGTTAGGGGCAGCCCGTCGATTAGGTAGGGACAGCCTCTAGTATATGATGCTCCATGGTATCGACCCCTAATCCTTCCTAATCAGGCAATCGCGTGTCCTGCCTTAAAAACGCGTACATATAAAGCGAATTAGATACTAATTCTCTCTTATTATAGTCTAGTTGTTAGGGCCCAAGAAGGAGAAGTCAGTACCAATAGGTCTGACGCTAGGTGTGAGACTTACTCACTGCGCCAAGCAAACCCAGCCGCTACAAAAGAGTAGACAGTGAACCCGATGGGTTCCTGGCTGCGCAGTATAGCATATATATTCAAAGTACGCGTCGCATCATCCTTATTTATAACAGTCAGGCTTCTCTGAGCGCAGACAAGGCTATATTCTGGCGGAGCGGGCATGGCGGAGGAAGCGTCGATAATATATCGACAGGATGGATGTAGGTCCAATTTAGGACTCATTCAGTTGTTGTGAATTTTAGGAAGCCGGGATGGGACGGTGCGGGAACTATGCAAGAAAAACCGACGCGTTGCAGGGATTGGGCTTTGGCACTTTGGGTGTAAGTAACTCCAATTGTGACAATAGAAAACCCCCCAAAAAAGAGTCAAAGGTCCCCGGACATAGAGTTACTGTCGTAAACTCTGTCCAGGAACTCCCTCTTACAGTTTAGCGCACTCTCTCGCTTATCTATATTAGGTCAGGCATATAGTGGCCACCTACGTAAGTTAAGTAGATCTACAAACTGGGGGCGTTAGCGATCGCCCTTGGTAAACGGCGACGGCGCTACAGTCGGCCTAAAGCCCACTAATAGGGTAACCCGAATACCAGCTTCGACGTTACAGTCGCCTAAAAGAGATTACCCGGTGTCGTCTTATTGGATAACTAACCAGATAGAGAGCATTCAAGAGTGGGGGAAACCTCTATAACTCGCCTAGTGTGGCATGGGGAATTGACTTTTCTATCGCCCATTGAAATTCAGCAAGCAGCACAAGACACCATGTCATTGATAATACAGGGACTGTCAATTGCTGCGTTAATGCTGCATAGAGCAGCAGTGGGCCATGCGCGTATACTCCAGGATGCAAAATCTGGATCCGTCCCAGTAAACCTGACAGAATACTTCAACAATCAAGGGTTCGGCACATATTCTGGTGAGGCCTCCTTTGACGTTTTGAACCAGTCGTACCCGGGCTCAATCGATGCTGTCCATCCGCTATACACATCAAGAACGGGAATTGTATATCACAATCCGCGTTATTTGGGCCCTTCAGTACCAGACAACATAATTTGCTCCGGCCAAAAAATTCCCATCGATCCAGCATCCTACTTCGCAGTTTCGGTCTTGCATTCTTCCGATGTGAGGAAGAAAACGGTTCTAGGCAACCTGACATTCCACTACACCGATAACACAACTTCAAACGCTGAGATCCGGAGCGAACCATGGTGGGCATTTTTAACAATTAACCGCGGCGAAATTGCGTACGATCGATTCTTCCAAAAGAATAGCACAAACTACAACAGTTCACATATTTTTGAGTTCGAAGCTGGTATCATCCCAGGGAAAACTTTAGAAGCCATCACATTGCCAGATACACGAAATGAAACTACAGGACGAATCCACATTTTTGCCCTCAGTCTCTGGGGAAGTTCAGGTGTCGGCATTCAAAATGTGAAACCTACTCAGCGGCTGGGGGAGAAGGGAAGTCAGATTGTGGAAGTTGTGATAAACAATTCTGGAGAAACATGCATATCAGGTCGTGGGCTTAACGTTCTCATAGAAGGAGAGAACGTGACCACAATCACACCCGGATATATCAAACGTCTTTGCCCCGGCGATCAGAAGCCCTTAGAGGTCTCTGTAGCAGGTTCAGAATCTCAGGCTGTTACCGTTTACATCAAGGATCTAGAGAAAAACACCACGTTTGCACACAGACTCACTGCAGCTGAGCCATTTGGACTAACAGACTGGACTTCGTCTTCGTCCAATCTCGCCCGCCACTCCTCTCCACCTTGGTTTTCAGGTGCTAAATATGGCATATTCATTCACTGGGGGCCTTATTCCGTTCCAGCTTGGGGGAATAGTACACCATACGAGTCCTATGCGGAGTGGTTTTGGTGGTACTCAACTCACCGTGCAGCCGATAAGTCAGGTTTCTATGACTACAGGCTCCGCACCTACGGACCCAATCTCTTTTACGATGACTTTTTCGCAAACTTCACCGCAGCATCATACTCCCCCAAGGATTGGGTCGACCTGATTGCCGATGCGGGCGCCAAATACTTTGTGCTCACGACCAAACATCACGATGGATTCGCTTTGTTTGACGCAGGCAATACCACACAGCGAACAAGTCTCAATTACGGGCCTCGTCGCGATTTACTGAAAGAGCTTTTCGATGCAGCCAAAGAGCATCACCCGGAACTTAAGCGCGGAACCTACTTTAGTCTTCCCGAATGGTTCAATCCGTCGTGGGGAAAATATGGGTTTGCCCAGTACGACCGACCCGACTCAACCTCCCACCCAGGAATCATTGCGCGCAATCCCTACACAAATGCCACTGAACCATACACGGGATGGGTCAATGTGACTGATTTCTTGCAAGATGTCATGGTGCCTCAGATGGATATACTTGCATATGAATATGAAACCGATATCATGTGGTGCGATGCTGGTGCTTCGAATGGAACGGCAGAATTCGCAAGCCGATGGTGGAACTGGGCGCGAGAGAAGGGAAGGGAAGTTATTATTAACAGCCGATGTGGGACTTGGGAGGTAAATGATTTCGACACGCCCGAGTATGCAACCTTTTCTACCGCACAGAGGTGGAAGTGGGAGAGTAATCGGTAGGTATATTTTTTTCTCTCTATTCTGATTTAATTCCCCGTATGCATTTTATTCTCGTTGCTTCAAAAGGAGAAAACAACTACTAAACCTGTACTAGGGGCATGGATCCTTTTAGCTATGGGTTTAATCGCGCCACGAAAGATTCGGAATACATGAATGCGACCACAATCATCAACACTCTCGTTGATATGGTATCTAAAAACGGAAACCTACTTTTGAATGTAGGTCCGCGGGCGGACGGAACTATACCAGAGGTCGAGATGGAAAACTTGAGGGAAGCGGGGAAATGGATCAAAGATCATGAAGAAGCTATCTTTAACACAACCTATTGGTTCCGCCAAGCTGAGGTGAAGGGAAATGGGATGGACATACGCTTCACCCAGACCGACGAAGCATTTTACATTTTGAGCTTGACTAAACCGACTGGTAGCGTACTAAGGATCGAGGCGGATATTCCTGTCTTAGATGGAGATAGGATAAGCCTTCTCGGCTCTGGAGACTATAGTATGGATCTGGCTTGGAGTTTCAGTGATGGTGCCCTGACCATTGAATTGGATCAAGACCGCCTTGATAAAGTTAATTATTGCTGGGTATTTAAAATTGAGTATTTAGCGTAGGTATGTTGCTCATGATATCAAGGTCAACATTCCAAGTCAGTATGCTTTGAATTCTTAGGTTAGTCGGAATGTAAACTACATTTTTTAGAAAGGTAAATTATTAAATGAGACGACGTTAGCCGTAGCTACTCCAGACAGCATACGGATGCACGCTTTATTACAAGCAACACAGTTGACATAAGATGTTTGTTCCGCATTGCATTTTCTGTGTCACTTTTGGGCTGCCATGACTGCAGGGGCAATCACAAGTTAAAGGGTAGGATTGTGGTTATCTTGCC
The DNA here is from genome assembly GCA_028476805.1 of Acrocalymma vagum. Taxonomy (NCBI): domain Eukaryota; kingdom Fungi; phylum Ascomycota; class Dothideomycetes; order Pleosporales; family Acrocalymmaceae; genus Acrocalymma; species Acrocalymma vagum. Next base: position 27,607 of record JAQGEP010000357.1, read on the forward strand.
AGTGTGACACTCTGCGGTCCCATCGGGCACTGCAAATTGAGTCCGTCTGGTAGCTAACCCTCATAAATATCCTCTATAGAGTGGCTTCTTTAGCTAGTTCATTGACTGATCCGTTTCCTTGAATATCTACAAACAAGAGGAGGGCGTATATCTCTACAATATCTATGCCAAAGGCAGCATTCTCTGAATAAAAACCAGGGGCCTTCCAGGTTGCTCGCCGCCTTTATTCTAGATGGGATCTTGCATGCTGTTGCTCGTGCTAGTCGGAGTCGGTGAGTTGATGCGCAAGATTACAGGCGAAGACTGATACCATGAATGTCCAAAGATCTCGGGAATGAACGACGCAAAGAAGAAGGTTGTGAGAGTTTCGGGGATGTCGAGGTGAGGAGCGGGTTCAGGGAGTCTGGTGACAGTAACTGAAGAAATGGGTAGGCTATCTGGTGGCGGATCTGACGCCAGGCCTATCATGGCCGTCATGCCCTCGAGGTCTAGCATATGGGGGTTGGCTTCTGGTAATTGGAGGTTATTGAACTCGAATGCATGAGGAATTTGGAGTTTTGTAATCCCTAGTGGTGTCGGCAATGCCGGTTTCAGCTCCTTTTGTGCAATGAATGTCGAGTTAGTCCCAGAATTGGGAAAATGCTGGCCTGTTGCGTGTCAATCCCAGGTCAATGAGAAAAGACTGAAGTTGTTCAATGATAAAGCATACCATTCACAACTAGCGGCCTGGTGCTCGTAGTAGCACCGTTCCCTATAGTACTCGCCGTCTCCTTGGGGACGGTCTCCCTCCCAAGCACACTTTTCACATTACAAATTACGTTCCTCAACCCTTCATTTTCCATCTTCAGGCCGTTTATGTGGCTTAACAAAGCCCTCTGTTGCTCTTTTCGGATCCTGGTCCCTCAGAATTTCGACTGTGCGCTCGAGTTCCGCAATATGCGACTTGGTCTTCTCTCGTAGCGACCGTTGAGCTTCTCGGTCAAAGGCCCGCTTTCTCTCCTTTTTCTCCTGCTCACTAATGATTGAAGCTCTCCGTTTACGCTTGACGGTTGGCGTGACCAGTGCGGCCGGTTGCGCAAAATCACTGGCCCCTTCATTCGTCATATTCAACGCTATATAAGATTCTGTGCGACGTCTCAGAGTAGAAAATATGTCTGAAAGCTTGATGGAGTTGTTCGGCTTGGCCGCATACAAGTACAAGGATATGTAAAACGAGTCGATAGGAAAGCTGGCTACCTATGGTACTTAGTAGTCTTGTCAGACGCCTGCTCTAGTACGTAACGGAAAGCCACATTTCTGTACTATTAAGAGCCGCTAGGCGGCGCCATAATACATAGCACAATGTCTTGACGGTTTTTGTCCCCTCTAGACATCTGTGGAATCCTGACGGACGCAGCTCGGCGTATTGGGCGGCTATAGGGCTCGGTGGCTTGGGAGGAGTTGAGATGCGCATGCATAAGTCTTAACGCCGTTCCTCCGTCATTGTGAGTGCGTACATCTCGGCCGAGCGCTATGTCCGCTACCATAGACTTGTATCACTGTATGCACTACGCCTAGACGGGACTATTCAACTTGAGGTAGCGCAACACCTAAATTGTGCACAGAGAATGTCAAAGGTCATGCGGAAGAGTTACGCTAAGTAATCTGATCAATGAGCTGCATTGAAGGGTGGAAGAAACCTCAGGATTACCTGTAGTATTCAGTGTTGGATGGTCAGTGGAAGGTGTCACGTCCCTTTCTACTTCTGCGTTCTTCAACGCTGCTGAAACGATCTGAGGCGCTTTTAGCGATGTTGTATTGGATGAAGTCACATCATGATCTAACCATCTCGTCTTGGATCTTGTATCGACAAAAAAACAACCTTTTACACCTTCAGATTTGTGATCATCTATCTCACTCAAGTCTAGAACTCTTCACAGCGCCCGATGACCCATATTCCAACAACTTGCGTTGACTACTGATTTGAAAATACAAACCCTCTTTTATAAGATGTATTTCAACCTTATATGGCCATGACTACGAAAAAATTACACCGTCCGATCCTTAAAAACCATCCGCAACTCACCCAGGCTTAGAGTAAAGGCATCATTCTTTTGGTCTATAAATGCCTGCGCCGTCTGGTGTGGGGCTAGTTCAATATTATACCTTCGAACAATCTGTGCAGTCACGTTGCGGACCTCCATTAGTGCCAACTGCTTTCCAGCGCAAGAATATCGACCTAAGAGAATGTGAGTTGCAGAACTCTTGCCTTGTTCTTTGGAAAGTGACTGCTTCGTTCATACATACCAACAGAAAATGGCGTAAAAACTAACGCGTCTTTTGTAAGCTCTTTTTGCGTTGTCCAGCGTTCGGGTATAAAGTAGTTTGGTCTCTCGAATACTCGTTTATCTATAACGGTCTTCGTAAATAAACGACTACAGGCAAGTTTTGTTAGAGACCTACCTCTGAATAGGGTGTGAGACGGAACTTGGACAATGACTTCTCCAGGGATAAAGGTTTCTCCTATTTGAACACCTTCTGGAGGGGTCATACTCTGCACTCCCGAAGGAATAGGGGGATGCATTCGCATTGTCTCGTTGATAACAGCATTGAGATATGGGAGCTTGGCCAGGGAGGTCGCATCGAGCACTCCCCACCTTTAACCAGATCATCAACCTCGCATTGGAGGGCTTGCAAAGGTCGAAAATCGACGGCCAGTTGGTAGAAAAGACAAGTAAGAGTGGCCGCAGTAGTATCGCTAGAAAATTATTAGACTGCGTTGATCTGAATTTATCAAATTTAACCAACCTTCCAGCCACTGCACTTAACCCAGCGTCTGCTCTGAGGTTCAACTCATCCTGGGTGCTCAGTTTTCCGTTCGCGTTATAGTCTTCCAAGATCCATGAGAACACATCAGGCACGTCGGGCTTCATCTAAAGGTGAAAATATTAGCTCTGGAGCGTGGACTTTATAACAACCACCAACCTTTTTTCGTTCCTCTACTTGGTCCTTAACCCAGTTCTCCAGCCTTAAGTACTCGTAATTCAGAACTGGCATAGCTTTAAAGACGAGCAAGAGGTAGACCATATGGCTGAGCAGCCCAATGATCACCATATTATTGTGCAAAGTTTTCATGTAATAGTGCCTCACGCCTTCGCGCAGCATATTAAATGACTTACCCCAAGCCATATCGCCCATGACATCAAAGCTGTAAAAATTGAACCAGTCTGTCATGTTGATCAGCGTTCCCTTGGTCTTCTCAAGCTGCTCAAGCAACTGATCTGTATACTTGGTAACCCGCGGTTCGTACTCTCGAAGAGCCGGACAAGTACTTTAGCGCAAATTATCGAGTCATTAAAAGCTGAGATCATGTCATACCTTTCGCGCTAAAAGCTCTATCCCAAGCCCTACGACGACGTACGTGGTCCGGTTTGTTGCGGATTGTATGAAGGGAAATGGCAGGGTGCAGATTGTTGTACCACGGCCCCTTGACACATTTTGACTGGGGTCCGTGAATTGCTGCAACGACTCTTGGGCCACCGATAGATAATTCGGATGGCCCTGGGCGTGTTAGAGTTCAAAGTCATGTGATCTACACGTAGTACTCACCCAGTCGTATAAAATCTCCGAATTGCTGATGGAGGCGTTGCACTTCCTCATAGAGATGAAGCTTCTTCGCTCTGAGTACTGTTGGGTAGAGGTTTGAGAGACGAGCTACGTATGGTCCTGGAAAGCGGTTTAGGCGGTGGAAGAATGCACGGTATGTCAATGTGCTAATCATAACCCCGAGAATCCAGAATGACGTAATCGCAGCGACGGTTTTGGCCGTAGTAAACGGGCTTTCGTAAGTTTCGGGGAAAAGTCGAAAGAGGATAACCGTTGAAACCGCTTGGAAAGTGACTATGAAACCTAATAATTTGGTTGCAGCGATGTCCCATTCTCCCCGGTTGAATAACATGACATGTGACAAAATACCCAGCAGGAAAGCACTGCTGTGCACCATGGGACTCTCAAGAGCGATCATTCTTCAGGATATAAACAAAACTGCAGCGTTAAATGGATAATAGATTGAATTCGATATATTAGAAATAATGCGAAGGGCGGTCGTTCGTACAGGTAAGGAATATCCGCAGATTTATATATAGAGCGAAGTGCAAAAATGAGGATTCAAACACAACGGTGCCCCTCCGGAGTAAAACTCTGTCCCGAGGTAGTGTGGATTCATGAGAAGGTAATAGATAGTCGGCTCTTACGTTGCAGAAAGCCATGAGTCGATGGGTCCGATTGGCTTTTTGGAGCCAGGGGCTGTGATGACGGCTGCGGCACTACATGTGGAATTTTTTAAATAGGATTTTGTGAATCTTTACTGTATGAAACAAAACAAAACCGGGTGAAAAAAATGGCAAAAAATAACATAGTTACTGGCACTTGGCAAGGAATTTGCTTGGAGAATATCTGGTGCTGAAATTTTAAGTGGTAGCTTGTATTCAATCGTCAATACTCAAAAGACACCCTCCTGCGCAAAATCTCTACTATTTACTCTTGAGTGTCTCATATCATCACGTCAGAAATATTAAATCCTCAATGTTGACATGTTTCATAATCCTAAGAGTATCCGTCCAGTCTTTACCAAAAACGCTTTCTGTTTATTGCATCAATCTCCCTTCACAACGCTCATTTCAACAAGCAGTTTACCCGTGTTCTTTCCTTGAAACATGTCAAGCAGTCCCTGCTCCGCATTTACAAGACCCACCCTTAATAATAGATGTTTCAGTCTTGATCTTTCCCTCAGCTATCCACTTTGCCAGTTCCTCGCGGGCATGACCACACTCTTGGAGATAGTCAAATACGATAAAGCCTTGCATTCTGATCCGCTGAACGACGATCTGAACGACGTTTTTCAATCCTTGGGGCTCTGTCGCATTGTACTGGCTGATGCCGCCGCACATGATGAATGTGGCGAACTTATTGGCGCGGCCGAGGGCAAGATCGAGAATCTCGCCGCCGACTGTAAGTATCGTCTATTTAGCACTTGCTGATTACTGGACATATACCATGGAATATGATATTGACTTACCATTATCCCAATATAAATCAATGTAGTCAGGCGTTGCCTCTTCTAACATGATCTTGAATTCGGGGTGTTTGTAGTTGAGTGCCTCATTGAATCCCAGCGTATTCTTCAACCAAGAGCATTTAGCATCGCTGCCTGCAATTCCAATGACCCTGGCGCCCATCATCCGGGCAATTTGGCCAGCCACGCTGCCAGTAGCCCCAGCGGCGCCGCTGATGACAACTGTAGAGCCTGTCTTGGGAGCGCCGAACTTGATCATACCAAAATATGCAGTCAAGCCCGTCGGGCCAAATACTCCCAGGAGATCGGTAATTCGGCCACTAGGAGGCAGATCCATCACTGGCTCGAATTGGCCCTCGTTGGCGATGGCTACTTCGGCCCAGCCAGTCATTGCAGTGACCAGATCGCCGCGCTTCACTCGCGATGACTTCGATGCTAGGGTACGGGCGAGCACCATTCCGCGCATGACTTCTCCGATTTGCACGGGTGGGATGTATGAGCGGACATCTGAGATCCAGCCGCGCATGGCGGGATCGAGAGAGAGATAAAGAGCTTGGATAAGAATCTGGCCTTCTTCCAGATCTGCTTCGGTGGGCGCAAGTCCAAGTTCTTGCTTCAATGTTCTACCTGGGATAATCTCGCCGGTTGGACGCTCTGCCAGTTTGAAGGAAAGACATTGGTGGGCCATTGGATCTGTCGAATCTGAGCTGGGGAAAGTGACTGTAGAAACCAGGCTTCTGGTATATCCGCATGCATGCACGCACGCACACCAAGTAAAGGGCAAAGAATCGCAGTGAAATGTTCCGTGTAGATAGTTGAGAATGGTAGGAATAGGCACTGTTTCACCTTGGTATCAAAGGATCTCAAGCATCTTTTCATAAATGACACACATGAGCGATTATAGCTACCTCAGCCTCGAGTCCAGAGATTAGTTCTGACAAGAGGGCCATACGCAGCAACCTCGGCTGATCAAGATCCTTTCGGAAGACAAGATGGTCTTGGATAGTGAATGAATTCTACAAGGCGCCTTTTTCTTGCGTATTGATGACAGCATGGTACTGTGTTACCTTGGCATGCGGAGAGTTCGTCAAAAAGACGGATCGCTTGTAGCAAAGCTGATCTAACGGCCCGCCAGGGATCTTGCGACGTGATACAAGAGCTCGAGTCGTAGTGAGTGGGATCTCCCGTCTACATGCTATATGACAGGGTTCTTGCGAGCCACCTCAACAGCATACGAGTAATTAATCATCAGGCGCACTATTACTCGGTCATTTTATTTTGTCTAAGGAAAAAGCTTGACCTTATTACAGCGGCATGAAAATAAAGTTTACGAGATCGACGCCTGGGCTGAAGCGCCTGCGACACAACCTCGCAAGAACCTTGCCAAACTTAGCCGAAACAACACTAGATGTGGCGCAGGCTCGCAAGATCCCTGGTGTGCTGTTGACCTTTTTTTTCATTTTCTCTTTTTTTGGGGAGAGG
>JAQGEP010000358.1:0-34013 GCA_028476805.1 Acrocalymma vagum
CTACCGCCTCGTGCCCGTTCTCCGCAGCATACGATAGCGGCGTCCGACTATACTCATCCTTCGAGTCTACGTCCACCTTGCCGGTGTCAAGCAGCAGCTTTACTACCGCCTCGTGCCCGTTCCTCGCAGCCCACGACAGCGGCGTCTGACCATACTCGGTATCCTTCGAGTCAAGTACAGTATTGCTGACTTCATGCTCCCCTGGTAATAGTCTCTCAGTCAAGTGGAGCAGTCCATATCGCGCGGTGAGATGCAGTCCTGTTGTCCGACTTGGGAAATCCCTACTATAGCCCGAATACCTGTAGTCTCTCACTGATGCAGCTTGGATCGTAGCGTTAACGAGGGCATCTTTGGAAAGGAAGACTAGCGCTAAGTTACACGTGGAAGTGCATCGCTCCACCGGCCGTACATGCTCGCTCCAGTGACACGCTGAGTAGTCGAAGAATTGATTCTCGGCGAGCCTGCGTTCGAAAGTTTCATCGCTGGGACAGCTGCCGCTTTTGAACGTCTCGAATGACAAGTATGTTAGACAAGATGCTGCTATCTCTTCCTGAGCACTAGGATTCCATTCTAATCGCACCCGCCGAAAATACTCTTGTGTTGTGTAGTGCACGAGGCGAATAATGCTGCTCTCCTTATCTACGGTTACGAGCCCTGCACAGACAGAGACGATAACTCTTGTGTCAGTTATATTATCCTGATCCAAAGCGCTCTCGCCTGGCTCGATGGCAAGCGCGTGGCATAGCTCATTCGTCGTAATTGGCCTCTGAGCGAATGAGATCCAGGATAAAGCTTGTTTGGCAAGTTTGCAGTGATTCTTTGGTTGTCCATCTATGCGATCCAATGCATCCTTATAAGCAAGGTCAAGTGCTTCTGAGCCTTTCTTCATCTTCGCAAGTGTTGCTCGCACTTGCTTCGGCGTTGTCTGATCAATAAGCGTGTCAACGTGCAGGCGTGCAAGAAGAAACCTATCGAGTGTAAGCGAAAAACACCCGTTCACACGAAATCTAGAACAAGACGCACATGCCATCAACAGCTTCAGCAACCTTAGATTCAATGTCCCGATGAAGCTGTTCATTCATTGGGACACACAGCCGTGGTAGTTGACCCACCACAAAACGTCTCACGTCCTCATTGCTTGCTCGTACCTCAAGCTGAGGGTTCGAATGAAACTCTTGTATCACTTCGGGAATGTGTCGAGAGGTGAACAGGAGTCTCACGTTTCTATTAGCCTGGAGGCTGCGCAGCTTGTCGATGAGTTGATGTCGTACGCCATTTGCGTTTGAGCACTCGTCCAGCGCATCTACTACGACATACACGGTTGAGTAGTTAGAACATGTAGACAGCAAGGCTTGCGTAAGCTCATCGAGAGATGGCTTAGTTGCTCGCTTTGAATGGTGGTCGTAGATGCGCGTGACCGGTGCTGCAATGTCCGGCCGACTCTGCACTAGCTGCTTCAAGATGGCGGCAAAGAGGTTTTGTGCAGTCTGATCGACTTGTGCCTTGTAGCTACAGAACAAGTAGGCAATACCGGCATCATCGCTGTGTGTTGTTCGGCAAAGATGATCAATAGCGACTGCCGCCATCATCGTCTTGCCAGCTCCAGGTACCCCAGGACAGAACAGTGTCTTATCAGGCCCTTGCAGCCATTCCTTGAACTCGAGAGAATCTAGAAACCATTGTGCGGTGCCTTTTTGCCTTCGTGAAATGATATCATGCTGCTGGGCAGGGAAATTTGTTGGCGACAGCCACTCCAGAACTTTCTGATGATCCTGGTCGTCTTGTCGACGTCTCACATGATGGATATCTTCTACCGCAGTTTCGGAGATATAGCTATATATTCTCAGCTACGTGCCAAAAAAAAAAAAACTGGTTACCTATTAGATGCAAGTACATACCGCTTTACTTCGTCAACCGGCATGTGAAAGAAAAGCTGTCTGGCGTATGCTGCTGCTACTGCCGCTGCATATCCATGCCATTGGTCATTCTTGTGCGAGTCGCAGTAGTCTGAGATACCTCGAATGACGATGCAGGGAAAGTCGGTTAGAGCTCCGGCTGCTTCCATTTCAAAACACAATAATCCATACTGCTTAGCCAAGTTGTCCCTCACTGCAGCATTCTTGACCACCAGGTCCCCTGATGCAATCGTGCCTCTGTGGACAACGATCCACTGTTCGTCATCGTCATCGTCATCGTCATCGTTATCATCAGTCGGCCGCGGGATCTGCTGCGAAGGATCGCATCCGCATTCGTCGCAAGACAGTTCAGGATTCAGATGTATATAGTCTGCCTTGTAAAGATGATCCTTGCTCATGCCTGGGTGTTTGTATTTTCGGAGTCCTTTTTTTTTGGTGTTGATCCTCTGAAAGTTGCCCTCGAGAGGATCTGTGTCTGCTCTAGACCGCTGCACTGCTAGCTCCCGCGCGGCATTGAGGAGCACTACTGGCGGTGGCGCGAGAGCACCTGTCCGCTCGAACAGGTCGACTTTGGCTTTTCCACGGTTGTACTGTACTGCACCAGAGTGTCCATTCGCAGGCCTACTAACAACAATATGGCCGAGGCGAATCATCCCTTCGGCAGTTTTCACAGGCACACCGCCTCCAATACCAACTAGCAGGCCGAACTTGAGCTTCGGGAACGTCATTCTCATCTGTGTGACCACTGTAGCCGCGGGATTATTTCCTGTTTCGTGGAGTCCGGCGATGACGACATTGTGCCCTGCGATACTTCCCAGGTTGTACACGTTGTGATCTGTGGACGCTTGAGGTAGACGTTCATGCTCTTCGTCCAGCATCACCATCGCAGGGATCTGCTCCACCTCCAAAGGGCAGATCCATCCCACTGTGTAGTCTTCATGTGTCAATTTCCTCTTGGGCTTCTCAGCTACCAATGTCTGAACATCCTCATCCACCCTCCTCTTGCTTAAGGCAAACGGAGCTTGCTGGTCATTTCCCGAATCTGTGTTCGTCTTTGACATCGCTGAATGGCTTTGTGATGTTTCTACTGAGTCTGGTAGGATCAGGAGGAGGACTCGTATTCAGGCTCTCGACGGAGTTCGACTGGATGTGTTTGGTCACTTCTGCGCTGCTTTTCAGTTGCAAGAGTCGCTCGAGGTTGGATGGGCCTGCTCGGTCAGAACGCTGTCAAGTTCTCAGCAGCACTGGAAAAATGAGAAGGCGGTATCTCGTCCTTTATTATCGCAAGGCTGTCAAGGCAGACGAGCTGTAGCCGCCGCGGTCACAATGCGCAGCCTCTCCAGCCATTACAGCCAATCGACGCAGCATCCTACTGTGTATATCACCTGCCGAAGCACGTGAGCGTCTTGAGCAAATTTATAGCAGACTTTTCGAATTAGTGGAGGTAACTCCACGAGTTCACACTCGTCGCGGAATCAGCGTCAAGCCAGCTTTCTCGAAGACGGGCTTGTCTGGAGCTCGAGATCACGTGGCCGCCACGGCGCAGAAGCTGGTCGAACGCGTCGCCTTTCTATCTCAAAGCCTTCACACCTTATCTACGGCAACGACCACAACATGGCCCCCTATCTTGCAGAATCACAGCATGCTCTAACCCACGATATGATCCTCTCAGGGACTCTCTCTGCCCGACAAATGGCTAACGTTACTGGCTGCAGTAAGTGTACGATCTTTACCCACCGCTTGAACATGCATTACTTTGGCTCCACGAGAGCACCTCCCAACGGCGCCGGCCGACGTTGAAGTGTGACGCCTTCTATGTTACAAGCCTTGAAAGACTACCTGCTCGAAAATCCTAGACAGACCTTGGATGAAATGGCCCTGTTCCTGTGGGACGAATTCCGGGTTGTTATTACACCAATGAGTATAAGTAGAGCACTCAAATCGATCGGTTGGTCCAAGAAGGTGGCCTGAAGCGTTGCTAAAGAACGCAACGCTGACTTGTGAGACTACTATATCTACAATCTGTCGGCTTTCCAGTCCTAGCAGCTTGTATATGTGGATGAATCAGGGTGCGACAAGCGGATCGGCTTCAGGCAAACGGGCTGGTCCTCGCTTGGTGTTGCGCCTATCCAGGTAGCTCGATTCCATCGCAGTCAGCGATGGCAGATTCTGCCGGCTTACGCTCAAGACGGAATTCTCCTTTCTCGCGTATGAATGCGGGTGAACTAAGAGCCGGCGTGTGTACCCTCTCCAAAGAGTCTTATTGTGCGAGTTTCGACGCCGAAATGAAGGTTATTCGTACTACGCGTTATAAGGTACGCCCCGCCTGTCAGCAAACGGTAGATATAATAGAGAATAACCCCGTTCCCTTAAGCGCTCGACTCGCCCCTGAGTCCTGTCCAGAATCGTTGACCAACCGTTGGCCCAGCCCGCTCCCGCATCAGGCTACCGGTAACAACGATCCCTAGTGCAATTCTGCCAGCTAGTGGTGGGCCTAAGATTTCAATTTGCTGGGCTGGTTAGTCTTTTTTACGCCCGGCAGAGCGAGAAGAGACGTGCGGTCGAGATCTAATTCTGGGTTAGTACCATGCGTGGCTGAGTCGTGGGCGATGCGATGGGCGGTTTCCCAGCGTGATTGGGTCGACGTGGGCACAGCATGCACCTTGCGGCCCGCGGCTCTGCGGCGACATTTTTTGAGCCTTGCGGGCTTTTGGAGCGTTGAGGCCCCAAATATACATTGCGGGTGCGTTGGTTTGGGAGTACAGCCGTGTATCGATGACCGAAGAGACAAATTCCCATGTGAACAAGTTTTTACCCATGACACCCAAGAAGATATTTGGCATCACACTGACGATGGATGAATGGCATGGAATGCTGGTAGCTGTGTTTCTACAGATATGGCTTGTAGTAGTTATATTCGGATTACCAGTCCACTCCCTAGACAGCGAAGCAGTGAAGAAGCCTGGGAGTAGCCGTCCACAAGCCATTGGCGGGTGGGATGAAAACACACTCTGGTGCCAACAAACACAGCTCAGTTCTGGTGAACCCTGCGTACCTGGTCGATTTACGCCCCGCTGCTAATAAACCCTGCTCTGCGTTATGCAGCGCGTGAGGCACCGCCCCGTTGCTCCCAACCAGCGGGGACTATACCACTTTGTATTCTAGGTATGCAAGCTCGAATATAATCTAGAGCTCCCTCTAAAATTCCCATGGTCCACTGTCGGCTTCCCCAGACATTCAACAGCATGGCTCCCCTCTCCAGGTATCTCTATTCGCTGGGCGCGCTGCTTGCTGCAGTATCCGCACAAGGTAAACCGCTACCGCTTCTAAATTGCTATACGATCTTTTCTTACAATTTCGCCTAGATGATACTATTACGACCGCGCCAATTCCTACGTTAGCTCCCTCTGGAGCTTGTCCCACCGCGTCGGGAGGTTTCAGGAGCTGCATAAAGGCTGTCAACCACAGTGCGATTGTCTGGACATCCTTTGAGCCGTCGACAACTGTAGTTGCAGCAACAGTGCGGTTAATTGTAAACGAGAAGAACCAAACTTCTACAACCACCATCTACAATACGCTACCAGACGGCATTGAAGCCCCGCAGACAAATTCGGATGGCACGCGAGTTGCTGTGCTCACGAGCTTTGACGGAAAAGAGGTCACAGTGTAAGTATCCATTGGTCTCCATAGGAGTGCGCATTTTAACAATGCAATGCAGCGCGTACCCAACACGATGGGCAGATTACGACTCGTTGGCAAGTTGGAGCGGCAGTCTCTACACCAAGGGCGTATGTACGACGGTTACAGGCTCATATTTAACCATTAGCCTACCGCCACACACACCTATTGAAGATCCCGATTTCACCACAAGGCTGCCTGATGCAGAGGACCCACGAGGAATTTGGTACACGCACTCTTTCTACACCTACATGGCGCCTATTGAATCGTATGCGGAAGAGTTGGATGAGGCGGCACTGAGCGATTGTGGTTATGGATATGTCTCTCCGCCAACGGCCTTGTCAGGCGTCAGGTTTCTCACCGAGACGGAGACAGTTATGAGTGCAAGTTCGCCCACTCCAGCGCCCTCGAGTGCGCCTCCACCACCGCCATCAAGCGCACCACCATCACCTCCTCCTGCTCCCTCGAGCGAACCTCCTGCGGAGCCACCAGCACAGTCAAGCGCTGAAGTCCCGAACCAGCCTTCACCACCAGCTTCAGTTCCTTCAGTGCCTGAGAATACTCCTTCACCCAACCCACCTAATTCTCCTTCCCCTCCTGCTCCTCAGCAGCCTCAGTCGAGCGCCCCTCCTGCTGTTCCGCAGAATCCTCAGCCAACCAATGCTCCAAGCAACCCTCAGCCCACAAACAACCCAGCGAACCCGAACCCCAATAACCCAACCAACCCCACTCCACAGAACCCAGCAAACCCCAATCCAAATCCAAATCCAAACTCTCCCAGCAACCCGAACCCAGAGAACCCAAGCACTCCAAGCAACAACCCATCTACGCCTGAGAATAACCCCACGAACCCCAACCCCAATCCTGAGGTGAACCCGAATCCCAATCCACCTGCGCCCCAACCTATCACCACCAGTGCAGAAGTCATCGTCGTCGGCTCTTCATCCATCACCGCCGCCCCGGGCGCCTCAACCTTCGTAGTCGGCGACCAAACACTTACCCCCGGCGGCACCATCACCGTCTCCGGCACCACCATCGGCCTCGATTCAACCGCACCCGTCGTCGTCGTCAACGGCGAATCCTCTACGATTCTCGTCACGCAGTATACTACGTATACTGCCACGCTGTCTTCGTCTGCGAGCGGAACCGGAGCCAGGGCTCCTCCTGCGGAGACGTCGAGCGTGGAGGAGTTCACGGGCGCTGCTGCGGCGGAGAAGCGTACGAATGTTTGTGTAATGCTTGTAGGCGCGTTGTTCGCAGTTATGATGTGGCTGTAAAGACAAAAAAAATAATTTGATCTAGAGAGAGTTTGTGTTTTATGTGTGTAATAATATTAGATCATCTATGACTGTACTAGTTAGTGGTAACTACGTAGTTTATAATGCTGATAACATGTTTGAAACGAGATTTATTTTTCTGGAGATTTTTACTTATGCGGTGATGTGATTGTGGTTTACAACTGATCTGATCTGATCTGATCTTGTTTAGCGAATTGGTGGAGCGCGATGGGATCTGGTATGCATTTTGGATGAAGGACGCGACGCAATGTTGCGATGATTACGGTGATTGCTTTGAGATTTGTGTTGTGTTTGTTTTTGAGACAAGTCTACGTACTCTACGAGTTTTCCCAAAGGAATTCCTTCTGCAAATCATACTAACGATTCGAATTTCCGAAGTGATGACCACTCGAGTATCCTACATAGTACAGTACGCTACGCACGAACCTTGCCGTCGATATCTCACAAATTAAAATTCCTCCTAGTTTTCCGAACACTATTTTCTAGAGATCTTAGTAAAGTAAATAGGCAAAGAAACTCATAGTTATATATATGGATCTGAATATTTTTGACCAAAAATCTCGCCTAGGCCATGTAAGTATATAAACTATCAATAATGCGATAAAATCAATCACGCGACAATTCTAAATTATTTCTTAGTTTGCTGGTTAAGTATTCATTTTTGGTGGATTTCTCTTTTTTGTTTATCTATCGTGTTATTTTTATATAGGAGTATAATCTTCACAGTGCACATCTACCGTATATAATGATTACTTTCATGCTGAATATCGATTTGATGCAGAGAAGCAAAACAAAAAAGAGAAAAATTGATATCTAACTTCGTTTTCTGAAGGTCTGTAAACGCGCCCTACATGTAGCCTAATACGTAGGCTCTCAATTACATTAAGAGGACGAAAGGACTTTAGTTGAGGCTAACGAACTGCGTTTTGTCGAAGTTCGGTACACAACAAAAAGAAACCGCGCTATAGTAAACAAACCGCCATAAACGCGCATAAAAACTTGATTGAATACCAAATTGTCCATTATTCCATGTTGAATGATAACTCGACAGAAAGAACATAAACATCTTCCCAACGAATTCTTAACAAGTAGTCATACAGCTGATGATACATTTTTTTTTTGAATCATAACAGTATTGAGGAAAGTAAAGAGGGCCAACCTGAGAAAACAACGCCTTGAACTCTCTTCGGAATGAAATAAATGCGATGCATCGTCGTTTTCGCTGCGGAGAGTCAATTGTAGGATTAACGTTCCAACACTTTCTTTTGTCTAGAATGTCAGACGCATAATCAGAGCGAAACACCCATTCAAAATAAACACCAGCCCAACCCCTTATCTCCATCACACATCCCATCAACCAAGCCTCTTTGCCCGATTCCCCGCGTCACTAGTTCGCCCCATGCGAAAACTCTCGCCTCGCTTTATCAACCGCACACGTCCCAAGCCGCACCAATTCCCTCACCAGCTCGTCGAGCAGAGCAACTTGCATCTTCTCAGGAGATAACTGCTGGACTGGCACTTCTCGTATAACGGTTGGAACAGCGCTTATCAGCTCTAGGTCTTTGAGCGCTTCGGGGCCGAGGGGGTGGTGCAGGATATTGAAGAAGATGGTTAGGATCGCGGAGATGACGTAGTAGATTGCCATCCTGTTTTTGAATGGTGTTAGTGGCGTGTTTCTTAATTTTCCCGGGGGGGGGGGGGGTGGTTTCAGGCAAAGTATGTTCGGTTAGTATGATGAGGGAGGGAAGTTGATTGGAGTGGTGTGGATGGATTGACGAACCAGAATATCTCGTCGTTGACAAAATGGTACTGCATTTGCAGATACACCAAGGTCGATCGGCTTGCTTCGACGGCAAGTGCTAAACTCGACTCCACGCCAGCAGCGTCGTCACCGCCGAAATTCCAGGCCTGACATCGACCGGTTGCTTGATGGATTGCTGCCATGCAGTGGTTATAGTCTAGGTGCGCCATGAGACCGAGTATGGTCGATGCCTCTTTACGTAATGTTTCTCTTGTAAATGCAAACGTCGGTCGATGTACGACAGGCAGGGATTGTCGCCAGTTTTCTAAATCATCGTCTAGCTCTCGGATGCTTCTCAGTAGTTCTGCATCCGTCTTTTTGGCTGCTTGCGCTGAATATAGCTGGGTGTAAGCCTTGGATTTGAGTATACTGAGCATTGGGTAACCAGGGAAGAGATGTTGTCCGTCGTAGCTATTCTCAGGCGTGTATCCCATAATGTGGGGGTAAAGTTGTTGTACATGAGGCGGCGGCGGTGTGATGTCGCAGTCTTGATCTTGTAAACATGGTGGCTGGCCGGTTTTTATGGATAGCTCCTTATCCAAGGTATAACAAACCCAAAAAATGTTTCGGAGAAGATATCGCTCACGGTAAGAGGGGTTCGCGGCAAGGACATCCGGGTCTGTGATGGACGGATAAGTCACTGTGTGGGCACCAAGCGTAAACACCATCCTTGCGCAGATCGAAGCTTGGTACA
Organism: Acrocalymma vagum; assembly: GCA_028476805.1. NCBI lineage: Eukaryota > Fungi > Ascomycota > Dothideomycetes > Pleosporales > Acrocalymmaceae > Acrocalymma > Acrocalymma vagum. The sequence continues at coordinate 9,388 of JAQGEP010000358.1, forward strand.
GGGCATACTGGAGGTTTCCAGAGAAGAGATGAAACATGTTCTACAAATAAAAGTTAGTAAAGACCTTTCGTCCCAGGAATAGCACTCAAGGGAAGGGGAACAAGGTACAATCATGATAGACGCTTGGAGTGTTTCAAGGGCAGTGTCCATGCAGTAGGCTATCAGTAGCCGATGGCCCTTCATTGCGTATTCCTCCCCATTTGTGATCGGCCATGTCGCATCATTAATGTTGATAATTGATAAAAAGGCCAAAAAAGCAAAGATGCATGCTTGCGCGGTGTAAATTTGATACTCGTTGTCAACTGAGGGTTGGGCGTAAGCTGTTGCAATGGTGTTCCGAAAGGTCTCCGGGTCTATGACTGGGAAGATGTGACAGCCAAATGAATGATTGTACAAATACAAGTATCGCTCTACCATTCGTCGGTCTGGCATGTCATTTGGGGGATGTGTATGGATCAGCCTCGGAGGAAGGCCCCAGAGGGAGCGAGTGTGCTTATTCCAGGACATGCTTAGCGCGTGGATTTTGTCCATGGAAGGCTCCACTCCGCAACGAGTACGCAGCCATCGTTGGCCTTCCTCTGAGAAGACGGATACCCCGTTCCGCAGATTGACGGTTCCGAATCTCCAGCCGGCAAAGTGCATAACACCTAGCGTGGACTGCATGGTATATTGAGATCTCACAGGGATAGCTTCCCCTTCCTCACTTTCTGGTGCAGACGACGCATTGCTTGGGGTTGGAGCTACCTGCTGTTAGCATCATACGACTATTACATCCCAAGGAACCAAGACGAACGAGCAGCCATCCGTGCTAATGTGGTCTTTCGTGCCATCGTACTGGCTAGTAGGCTTTCAAGGCGATCCACACGATCCAACAGCTCCGCCCGCTCTGCCTTACTACTGCAACAGTTAGTAAAAAATCAAGCCCCCACAGTCTGTCAAATCTACCTGCTGCGGGCCTTCTTCCTCACTATCCTTCTCTCATAGATGCAATCCAGATCATGGTGAGAGCACCAGTTGCAGCGTGGTTTGACAGCATCGCACTTGATCTGTAACGCTCAACGGCCAAAGTCAGCCATCAAAAACGTGGAGAATGCGATGTAACGACCGCGGAACAAGATAGGAACTGGCTCTGGTAACCTTTCTGGCATAACAAGCATCGCAGGCCCTCGTGGTGCGCTTGATTGAAGTCGATCTGATTGGTAGGGCTGAGTCGGTTGTGTTGGGCTCCATTGATCCTTTCCGAGACGAGATTGGAGGCACAGGGGATAATCTACTTGCTCGCTACTAAGCGGGATTCCGAAAGCGACGTGTTGACTACATAAGCGGCATTCCGCAGGCTGAAATACATGCGCCGGAGCCAGACGGAAGGAAAAGGGCGGCTTGGACGATTGCTTTGTTGAAGTCGTGGAACGGAGGACGTCTAAGGGCGATCGAAGACGGAATGGGCCGAATAGCAACTCCTCGGTCTGTGACCTGGCTAATGACGCCAAACCAATCATTGTATAGCATCGATAGCTAATCAAAGCCAAACGGGGTCCTCAGCCTCCGAAACGGTTCCGCAGTTTCCGCTTAATAAGCAACTTCGACGTTTCGGAACCACAGCTAAAGCTGTTGAAACCCGTTTGGAGAGACGCGGCTTGGCTGAGTCTGACTCCAAGGCATTCTCGCTATCAGACTCTTCGTCCTTAACAGGGACTTCATGACGCGCCCCCACCCCGATTCGAGTTGTATTTCGTCCGCACCGCACATCTCGGCCCCTGAGGACACCGAGTATCCGTCTAAAAATGGTTCTCGAAGCAGAAAAATGTAATCGTGGCACAGAACACGGACCCGACATGTTGACAGGCTTAAATAGCACGTTGGGTATATCCCTATCCAAGCCTGGAGACCTTCTAGATGCTTTCCTTGCTCAATGCCAAAATAAACTTTCTTTCTTCAATCTAATAGACCTTCACGTTTCAATTTTCTTTCCATTTTCCTAATTGCTCTCGCATTGGGCCTCAACCTTGCAAGACTGCTTCAGCAATAAGCCTTCATGCCGGACCAGAACGACCCAGAGGCTCACAGATCCCCGTCTGTGAGCCAGTCCCATCCAACCTCCCCAACTGAGAGCCATGTTAATCACCATCACCACCACCACCACCATGAGGAAACGATCGGCGAGCAAATCATTAGAACATTAACCCAGCGGTCCACATACTCTGAAAAAGAGCGTGAGAGAGAACAATTCGATACTGAGGAAGCTGAAGAGGATGAAAATATCGGAAGTTGGAACATGGCAAATGAGGTCAAAGACATAAACGCACGCAACGTCCAGAAACCCAAACGTTTGGGTGTTACATGGAAAGACCTCACCGTAAAGGGCCTTGGTCAAAATGGACTGATACAGGAGAACTTCTTCTCGCAGTTCAACATCGCGCAAAAGGTCAAAGAGAGCCGGCAACCAAAAGGAGAAAGAGTCATCTTAGACAAGACTCATGGCTGCGTCAAGCCTGGTGAGATGTTGCTTGTCGTTGGGCGTCCCGGTGCTGGATGCACTACCCTACTCAAACTCCTCGCCAACAAACGTGATGGCTTTTCCTCCATCGAGGGCGATGTCCGATTTGGAAACCTCGACCCTAAGGAAGCATCCAAATATCGAGGACAGATCGTCATCAATACAGAAGACGAAATTTTCTTTCCTACTCTAACTGTCGCTCAGACCATGGATTTTGCTACGAAAATGAAGGTTCCAGACGAAGCCATTCGACCGGGGCTCAGCACGACGGAATACCAACAACAGATGAGGGACTTCCTATTACGCTCGATGGGCATCGAGCATACTCACTCCACTAAGGTAGGAAACGAATACGTGCGTGGTGTTTCCGGTGGAGAAAGGAAACGTGTCTCCATTATCGAATGTATGGCTACTCGAGGAAGTGTCTTCTGCTGGGATAACAGCACACGCGGTCTCGACGCCAGCACCGCTCTTGAGTGGGCAAAGGCAGTCAGGGCCATGACTACAATCATGGGTCTCACCACCATCGCTACACTTTACCAAGCTGGAAATGGCATCTATGAGCAATTCGATAAAGTGCTTGTGCTAGACGAAGGCAGGGAAATCTTTTATGGGAAAAGAGAAGAAGCCCGCCCCTTCATGGAGCAGTTAGGATTCTTGTGTGAGGATTCCGCAAATGTCGGTGATTTCCTCACTGGCGTGACTGTTCCCTCTGAAAGAGCCATCAAACCCGGTTACGAAGCATCGTTTCCAAGGACGGCTGTGGCAGTCCGTGAACGTTATGAAAAGTCGGAAATCTACCAACGAATGACATCTGAATATGGGTATCCAGAGACGGAGTCTGCAAAACGAGGTACCATTGAATTCATTGAATCAGCCACATCGGAAAAATCAAAACACTTACCAAAGGACTCGCAATTCACCGTTTCCCTTGGTACACAAGTCAAGACTGCTGTTGCACGTCAATATCAAATTCTCTGGGGTGATCGAGCAACCTTTGTCATTAAGCAGGCATTGACAATCGTCCTTTCACTGGTGAGCGGAAGTTTGTTCTACAACTCGCCTAATACCACCGCTGGTCTCTTCACGAAGGGAGGTACGCTTTTCATTGCTGTTCTCGCGTTCGGTCTCATGGCCATGTCTGAAGTCACAGACAGTTTCAGTGGTCGTCCCGTTCTGGCAAAGCACAAAGAATTCGCTTTCTACCACCCTGCTGCATTCTGCATTGCTCAGATCGCAGCAGATATACCCATCATCTCCACTCAGGTCACCACGTTTTCGCTCATTATCTACTTCATGGTCGGTTTGAAACAGACTGCAGGTGCCTTTTTCACTTTCTGGATTGTCCTGTTTGCTGTATCGATCTGTATGACTGCTCTGTTTCGGTTGATTGGTTCTGCGTTTGATAATTTCGACGATGCTTCTAAGATCTCTGGTTTCTTGGTTTCGGCTCTGATTATGTACTCGGGTTACATGATTCCGAAAAAGAGCATGCATCCATGGTTCGTGTGGATTTATTGGATTGATCCTTTGGCGTATGGCTTTGAGGCTCTCATGGCAAATGGTAAGTGTTCTTATTCGTTGCCCCAAAATCTGCTGTGAGCATTAAACTAAACTAATAATGATGTAGAGTTCAAAGGGCAGGTCATCCCATGTGTGATTCCAAACATCATTCCAGCCGGTCCAGGATATGAAAACGGGTCCAACAATGCGTGCGCAGGTGTGGCTGGAGCTGCAGTCGGCGCCAACTCACTTACTGGTGAAGAATACCTCGCGTCACTTTCTTACAAAACAGAGAATCTTTGGAGGAATTTCGGCATCCTTTGGGCCTGGTGGGTTCTTTTTGCCTCCCTGACTGTTTTCCACACTTCGCGTTGGAAGAACACTGTTACTGCAGGTGGTTCACTCTTGGTTCCCCGTGAGAACATCACTAAAACTCGGGCACTCCTGGCTATCGATGAGGAATCGCAAATTAACGAAAAGACTGCGGATTCCTCGGACAACAGCGTGATGCCTTCTTCCCGCGACAACCACGAAGAGGAAGGTGGCGATCTTATTCGGAACCAGTCAGTATTTACGTGGAAGAATCTGACCTACACTGTCAAAACTCCGTCCGGTGATCGCGTCTTGCTTGATAATGTTCAGGGATGGATCAAGCCAGGAATGCTTGGAGCTCTTATGGGATCTAGTGGAGCTGGAAAGACAACTTTGATGGATGTACTCGCTCAAAGGAAGACCGAAGGCACAATTCGAGGCTCAATTCTTGTTGATGGTAGGCCCCTTCCTGTATCCTTCCAACGTTCGGCCGGCTACTGCGAGCAGTTGGATGTGCATGAACCGTATGCTACTGTCCGGGAGGCTTTGGAATTCTCCGCCCTACTTCGCCAATCGAACGAGACACCAAGGGAAGAAAAGCTTCGTTATGTCGATACCGTCATTGACCTTCTTGAACTTCACGACCTGGAGCATACTCTTATCGGACGTCCCGGCGCTGGTCTCTCCGTCGAACAACGCAAGCGTGTCACGATTGGTGTCGAACTTGTTGCCAAACCTAGCATTCTGATCTTCCTTGACGAACCGACCAGTGGCCTTGACGGCCAATCTGCCTTTAACACTCTACGATTCCTTCGCAAGCTCTCTGGTGCCGGTCAAGCTGTTCTTTGCACAATTCACCAGCCAAGCGCCCAACTTTTCAGCCAATTCGATACTCTTTTGTTACTGACGAGCGGCGGTAAGACAGTCTACTTTGGAGATATCGGCGACAATGCAGCTACCATCAAGGACTACTTTGACCGGAACGGTGCCCCTTGTCCCCCAGAATCCAACCCAGCAGAGCACATGATCGACGTGGTCTCAGGCTCTCTTTCGCGCGGCAGAGATTGGAATAAAGTCTGGCTGGAGTCTCCCGAGCACGCCAGAATGACTGAAGAACTTGATCAAATCATCTCTGACGCAGCTGCTAAGCCTCCGAGCACCCAGGACGATGGAAGAGAATTTGCCGCCGATCTTTGGACCCAGACTAAAGTCGTCACCCGCCGGATGAACATCGCTCTCTATAGGAACATCGATTACATCAACAATAAGATGGCCCTTCACATTGGTTCTGCTCTATTCAACGGCTTTTCATTCTGGATGCTCGGCAATGGCGTAGCTGACCTTCAACTTGCTATGTTCGCCAACTTCAACTTCTTGTTCGTCGCACCAGGTGTTTTCGCTCAACTGCAACCATTGTTCATTGAGCGTCGCGATATCTACGATGCCCGCGAGAAGAAGAGCAAGATCTATTCCTGGAAGGCTTTCGTGACTGGATTGATTGTGAGCGAGTTTGCCTACTTGATACTCTGCGCTGTCTTCTATTTTGTTTGCTTCTACTACACCGTAGGCTTCCCGTCGGATAGTAGCAAAGCCGGCGCAGTCTTCTTTCTGATGCTCATCTACGAATTCATTTATACTGGAATCGGCCAATTTGTCGCCGCCTATGCCCCCAACGCAATCGCAGCTTCTCTTATCAATCCTCTTGTTATCACCATGCTCGTTTCCTTTTGCGGTGTCCTGGTCCCATATAGCCAGATCCAACCGTTCTGGCGATACTGGATGTATTATCTCAACCCGTTCACATACCTCATGGGCGGCCTTCTCACTTTCACCATCTACGACCAGAAAGTCACATGCCGAGAATCCGAGTTCGCCATCTTCGATCCGCCGTCTGGACAGTCGTGCTCAGAGTACTTGACCACCTACTTGATGGGCTTCGGAAGACATGCCAACCTGGTCAACCCCGACGCAACCAGTGGATGCAGAGTGTGCCAGTACACTAAGGGAAGCGACTATCTCGACACTGTCAACATTACCGCATACTATCATGGCTGGAGGGATATTGGTATCTGTGTTATCTTCGTATTCAGCGGATACGCTTTGGTATATGCGCTTATGAAACTACGAACAAAGACCTCGAAGAAGGCCGAGTAAAAAAAAAGTCTTCACTTGCACAACAGCGGATATAATACCCGCACTCATAATATATTTCCTATTTGCTTCTAGAAGGATCTTATAATGTACACTCATACCATTAGATACTTAGAATGTAACACTCGCCCATTGTATGGAAGCGAATAGCTCGGATTTCCTTAATTAAATCAAATGTATTCCTTACCAAGAATTTTAGTCTTCTTGAACTTGTATTTGGAAAACACTGTCTGTGTTCTCTTGTCCTTTTTCTCCAAATTGTGAAGTTCATAGACATGAGGTGTGTCGCAGTGCTGCATGGCATAATTGAGCCGCTCATCTGGTTAATTAACAACCATAAGGTAGATTGCTCATCTATGCCCACCAATTAAACATACGTAAGCTTTTCTAGACATATTAAAAATACGGCATTCTAGGTAACGTGCCACGCAGTCTTGGTGTCCGTTTTCATCGCTTGTTGCAGTTTTGTTGGGGCATACACACGCTGGATCATGTCTATTTGCAATGGCTCTTGTAGATCGTTGAGCAGTGAAGACAGTCCAGACCATTATGATAGGGATTTCAGAGCTTAAAAGCACTCAATTTCTCACTTGAATAGCAATGAGATATATCGTATTAACTTGATCATAGCAAGATATGAAGACCATACGTATCTTGGCTATTGGCGCCACTTTGATGAGCGCTGACGCTCACTGTATGTAATTTGAGTCCCGTTACCTCGTTCATAAATCGGGCCAACATAGTAGTATTTTCATGATGATACTAACGATAGTTAAGATTTCTTTGATCGCTTGATTCTCAACAATACATGGACCGAGCCATGGGAATACATTCGGTTCGTCTACCCTCTGGATATACTGACCCCACAATATTTCTCCAGAATTCTATTCCTGCAGATAGCAGCACTAATCGCATTGCATCACAGCAAAATAAGTCCTCAGGGCGCGGAAAACAATACACCGAAATTTGACTACGACTATATAATTCCTGTCGTAGACCCGTCTTCAATTGACCTGCGTTGCGGCCGAAATGCCTCAACAGCATGGTCAAAACCCAAGACAGCAGTTATCCAAGCAGGAGACGTAGTTGGATTCGCAGTGAACACAACAGTTGGATTACCGATTCTAGACGCTCCGGTTATGCCATGGGATGTATGAATACCGACGACTCCTACTCTCATCACGCATCGACTAACGTTCTGACCAGCGCTGGCCAAACCTCTATCACCCAGGTCCTGCTACAGCATGGCTTTCCAAAGCTCCTGGATCTCTCGATGAATATGTAGGGGATGGCGATTGGTTTAAGATTTTGAGTGTTGTGGGAAGAACGGCGCAATCTGAGCCGCCGAATGATGAGTATTATTGGAAGCACCAATGGGGCACGTATCAGGCGAAGAGTGTGAGTATACCTATCTCAAATTCTATTCATAAACGAAGCGAAGATTTCTAGAGATTGAGGCATAGTTTCGCTTACGAGTTGAATTGAATCGAGCAGTGGAATTTCACTATACCTGCAAATACGCCTCCTGGGGAATACCTGCTTCGCTTCGAACATATATATCCGCTTCCCGTTGATTCACTGTAAGTATAGCACGACGCCGTCTTTAAACAAAAATATCTGAACCTAATTACTAACGTCTACAATAAAAATTAGCCAAGGATCTCAATTCTACGCTAATTGCGCGCACGTTAGAATTGTCAATCCGAACTTCACGACGGGAGAACCAGGGCCGTTGGTCAAGATCCCGGGCGTCTACACATTTGGTCAGAAAGGTGCGTATTCAGGTGAACTATATGCAGAAACGAATCTTCTAACGCAGCAAATGGGAATAGAAATATACTTTTTCGCCGATGTGGGGAATGAGACGTATGATATTCGCGACTTTGTGGAACCCTATCCAGCGGTTTGGGGTAGTGGTAATGTGCAGTGATGGTAGTCCTAAGAAGAAGATATTTGCATTTGTTTTGAATGGAATAACTGCATAAGAGCCATTGGGGCTGTGTAATCATGAATTCGCCAATTCAAGTGAATACATCGATTGTAGTAAGGCTGTTTGCCTTCTACCCATTATTTGGTATTCGCACATCTGCTCTAAAGTCCACACACTTCAATTATTAGATTGATAGTGTTGAAGGTCAGATTTGCTCTTTGGTGAAACATGGACACTCGAGTTTCAAAAATGAGCAGTGGCTTTGTCCGTAGTATTGGATCATACGACAAAGGAGTAGCTTCGAGTACGGAAATTAATCTTAACTTCCTTAGAGTCTTTAGATTTATGATACTAGTGCTTTTAAAAGCGACCGGAGGCTCTGTGAAACTTGGCAATGCCAGTGCAGATCAAAAATAGAAAAAGCGCACTGAACATCAACGCCTTTCCTATAGGTTTAGCCAGATGCGGATCATCAATTCCGTTCATGGCAGAAGCGTACCGTGATACGGTAATTGGAATACGAGCGATCATAGGCTAGATGATCTAAGATGCCCGTATAATGGATGGAGCACAGCATATATGATTAGAATAGGCTGATATTGCCAATAACAATAAACGAATCACTGAAGGGCATGCCCCGCGATTCATAGACGTATTTGCCCATGGAATTCCAGTATCGGTAATTGTTGAATTAGAATGGCATTTTCTGTTATGGAAGCTCCGCATATCATAATATACAAGAGTTCTGGTAGATGCGCTCGGGTAACCACTTGTGTGGGACGGCAAAATGCTACCTTTTGTTGTCTGCATGTATGGAGATCGCCTTGACCATTGTAGAAAAGCCAAACCCAGCAGTATAATAGAAATAAGAAAGAGAATATCATTCACAATATAAGATAGCCTATAACGGTCGAATTTCCTTCTTCCTGCCGTCAACTTGATCTACCTTTTGCCCAACATGAAGACTTCATTACTGAAATTCGGACTCATGTCGATACTATTCGGCTCGCATCTTACAGCTCTGAAGGTAGCCACAGCTCCAGTCATCGAATTTGTTCCGCAATCCTACGCCGCCAAAAACTTCTACAAGGGAGATTCACCAGTATCGTTCTTCAGTGGTGGTGTCCGAAACCTTCCCTTAAACTCGACCTTTGAATTAGCTTCCAACGCCGAAACTCAGGGCTTGCTCACGTACGCATCTCACAAGAATATCCGCCTCATCTACATCATTTGTCAAGTTGCGTATCGGCTTGTTGCAAGGAAGGATTCTGGCATCAAGAGCTTGGAAGATCTCAAGGGCAAGAAAATTGCAACTATGCCTAGCACGTCTGCGCAGGTATTTGTAGATCGGTTGCTAGGTTCCGCGGGATTGACAAGCAATGACTACACTTTGGTTTTCAATGGCACATTCTGCGAAAGGGCACCCTGCGGCAACGGATCTTATCCCTACTTGCTAGCTTCGGGGCAAGTTGACGCTTTTGGACTATGGGAGCCTGCTGTTGAACTGGCTATCGAAGCACTAGGTACTGACAATGCTATCATCTTCCAGAATGCCTCGATTTACCGCGAGGTATATTCGCTATACAGCACGACTGAGAAGCTCAATGACCCAAATATACGCAAGGACATTGTATCGTACGTCCGCGCACTGAATCAGAGCCTGGCCGTGTTCGCGAACAGTCCAAAGAGTGCTGGAATTTATCAGTATGTGGCTGCCCAGTTGTATTTGGATGCAGCGATAGTGGAAGTTGTATGGCCATTACATAATTGGACTGGTAACTGGGACCCAAATCTCATCGAGCTACTGGTCAGCGAGGACGCATATTTGGCGCAGACGTATAAGAGAAATGCTACGAGCAGAAGCGATCTGGAGAGGTTTCTGGATAACAGCATTATTTCTGAGTTGTAATTGCATAAAGAAACACTCGTCATTTGGACTCAGCACTGGTTCTTTCATAAGGTTTCAAGATGAATGGCATCGCCCAAAAGGATATCTCTCTCACAATTGTGCTTTTGCAAATTCCTGTTATTCAGGTTTCGGCTCTCCGGACTCAAAAGTATAACAGTATTTTTATTCACATATGTACATGGGTTCTTGCTCCTTACGAAACGAGAGACGCCAATAACCTCCAGGTCAGCATCAATAGTGCTATGCCAGTTGCATGGTGAAGCTCTTGACTGTGACCTGACCTCCCAAAGCCTTCGTGGCATGGTTGAACACGGCATAACGATAGCCCGAGAAAAATTGCCATGCGTTGGTTTTTGCGAATGCAGGACCCAGCTGTTTGTAGTCCTTTCCATCCAAGCTGTACCAAAACGTCGAAGTTCTTTGCACTGTGGTCCCAGAGAAGGCCGGTGTTATATCAGCTTGCACTCGAAGCCATACCTCTTTAGCATCTGCTGCCAATGTTGGACCTGTTGCTGCGATCGTACCCGTGGACTTGGTTGCCCAGTTCGAATCAAGGTTGAGGTTGTTTACCATGACTATCTTAGCTGACGTTCCTTCTTTATAAACGCCAATGTAAGCTGCAACGTCTCTGAACAATGCATTACCTGCTCTATCACCGTCTTTCATTTGACTGATGTCAATCCTGAATGTACCGTGAGACTTGGGACCAATGACGCGATGGGTGAGCGTGTTTCGTGCTGTGAACAAGTCGCCAGTGACGGTTGCAGCCTGCAACTGCAATCCACCTGCGCCACCTAGAAGCTTCCATTTGGTGTTATCCGGGTTGTGGTTCCATTCCCACTCGTGGCTGAACGATGATCCCTTGAACTCATCCGTGCCCACTGGCGCTGGAACAGTCTTGCTGGTCTCCACTGGCATCGGATATGTCTTTCCCCATGCATTGCCATCCTTCACGAGCTCCGGCCATCCATCAGAGGTCCATGTTAGGGGCGCCGCCACCGGAATTCTACCTCCAGGAAATGAGTCCAAAAATGCAACATACCACCACTGGTTGCTCTTAGTGCTCACAATTCCGCCTTGGTGACTATAGCCAGCGTTCGGTATCGGACCCGCAATACTCGCAACGAGTTTGCGCATTTCGTATGGGCCCCATGGGCTTTTCGACTTCAGGACCCACTCTTCATTTGCCGGCTTTGTGACGAAGATGTAGTAATAGCCATTGGTCTTATACATTCTGGATCCTTCAATGTAATCTTTGTTTGGGGAGGTGTAGACGACCTGAGATTTAACTTCTGATTTACCGTCTTTGCTCATCTGCGCAACCATGATGTCGGTCCTTCCATAGGCAACATAAACAGTATCATCGTCATCGAAAAATAAGCCGCAGTCGTAATAACATTTCGGCAACACGGCATGCTGAGTCCAGTTCCAGTTGGCCACTTCGCCATTATTTTTGCCAGCTCCTGAGTTGCCTGCTGCATAGACATAACTCGATCCGCCATCAATGCATCCAATCCAGTAGAAAGTATCATCCGATTTGCGGTAATTCAGACTGCTTGCCCAGATTCCTTTGACGTAAGCTCGGTCCGTTGCGCTGTTAAGATTGTACCTGCTGCCGAAGTCCAGTCTTGGGACGCTATGCGTAACAGGTGTCCAATTCACCAGATCATAAGACTTGAGGACAGGAGCACCCGGAGAGAAGGCGAATGTTGATGAGGAATAATAAAATACATCACCGACGCGGAAAACATCAAGGTCGGGGTAGTCTTCCCAAAGGATCGGATTGTTGAAGGTACTCGCCCTGGGTTGGATCATAAGCGCTGATGACACGAAGGCCAGCAGCGCCCACACGAGGCTTGTGATTGAGATGCCCATTTATGTTGACCTTAGGGTTGGGCTTTATCTTATGGCGTTTGCGAAATGCAAGGAGCCCAAGTAGCAACGAGAGTGACAATAGATATATGCGTAAGTACCTTCGGTGGCCCTTGAGATTCAAGCTATGCCATTCTTGAGAACTTCCCCATATATACGGCCATAAGACGATCAATGTACGGAGCATAACTTGATGCGGAAGGTATACCACCTGCGGCAACTCATGACGGGCCTTCATGATTGGCGCAGTGGACGTGGGGATATTGTCCGAGTAATATATTTACGGGTGGAGATCTCCGCACTGGCTGGCCAGAATAGCCGCCAATCAGAGGCGCCGCGTGGAATGATGGGCCGAATATTTCACCTCAGCCAATGACACGCCAACTCAAAAGATGAATTTAGTCGTGAAGGTTGTTTCTGCGCCTATCAACGCAAATTGCTTGGAGACGAGCTGGTCTTCCACACGTACTGTGAATAACGCCATCCATAAGGATCCTCAGGCACTACAAAGGTAATCCTCTTTGCTAGGATTTGGATCCTACTCCGCTTTTAGAAAACTTCCAGGCTCCGAGAAGATGGCTCGAATGTATTTCCTAGTGTGCATTTAAGGATCTAGAAGTATTCATATTGGGTACAAGTAGAGGCCATTTCATGATACTCCAAGGCTTGAGAACTCTGAAATTTGAATCGGTATATACGGCACGTTCTGCGTAAAACTGTATAGCAAACAATTTTAGCCTGTTATGTTTCATTCATCTGGGAAAAGGATTTCAATATATTGGCGTATACACAAGTGGAGGCAGTAGCAACTATTAATATTTCTGGAGCCACTGGGCTAGTGTTAGAGACAGAACCTCTACCTGTATAATTAAGCACCGGAATTCAACGGATTAATGATTTTCAGTAGTGATATTTGGGTCCATTCTCCTTGATCCTATTGTTCAACCCTCTTTCATAAAGAGGCTCATATACACAATTGATATCCATGGATGGGCGACTAAAACAGGTTCTCTTTCGACAAGACCATATCCCTACTAGTTTCTTTGGGTCAGAACCCTTTCTAAACTCAACTATCTTCCCCGGATTGAAGCCATTCGATTGCGCAAAGTAGTAACCACGCTGATTCGTGATGAGTCTAGTCTGATGAGTTTCGTGTTCAAAATCACAGTTGAAATGAGTGTGTCCGAAAGCCCACACCGCAACTCGTTCTGAGGAGAAGCAAATCTCTTGGGACAGATCAGTCATGAAGCCAGATGAAATATTACTGCTCTTGTGTTTGGGATCGATAGCATGAGCATCATCGGTCGGAGAGTAGTGTGACATGATGATGATCTTGCGGTCCGATCTTTCCATGAGCTTCTGAACTTCAGAGTTGAGCCAACGAAGGTCGGATTGGTGCTTCTGCACATGGTCCTCCACGGTCTAGTTCTCTATGTAGTAGAAATCATTGAGTCCAAAGTTGACAAAGTCTTTTTGAGCATCTGTGATTTTGGAGAAGAGCGTGCAGCCGAGAATAGACACCGTTGGCGATAGATCGTACCGAGTCTGGTCGAGCACGAACTTCCCGCTTGCTTGCTGTTCGGTTTCAGCCTGGAGCGTAAGAAGATGTTGCTTGCTAGTTGCATAAGAAGAGTGATATGGCTCGTGGTTGCCGAGAACAAAGAAGATGATTTCGAATTTAGCCAGGTGTTTTCGAAGAAAGTCGATCAAACCAACGTCCCTAGTGTAGCCAATGTCCCCGAGCAGCGCAAGGTTCTCTGCTGTTGGGGTTATTTCAAAGACTCATAGGCCATTGGAGCCTCCAGATGAAGATCAGAGAGGATTTGTATTTCTACCATGGCTATGGTGATTGACGGGGATGCCAAGAAAAGAAACGTTGAGGCTAAGCTCCTAGCAAAAGGAATGTATTGCACCCTTTTGGAGGACGTAATCAACAATGAATCTAACGAAACAGACGAAGCATGGAGGAAGGTGAAACTGGGGCTTTTATTAGGCTTTTCACCTGAAAGCGAACTGTGCAGTATTCACAATTACTACGCCCTTTTACCAACCCTTTTAGACATTTTTGTATCACATGCACTGCTGAGGCGTGCCAACTTTGACGGCATGGCGTTACATTTAAGATATTTTAAGGGTATCAACCTTATATTTTTCAAGGGGTTAACTTTATATCTCTCAAGGGGTAATTAGCTTTACGTTTCTCAAGGGGCTACTATGGCGCAGCAGCCTGTCGAGTCCTTAGCGCCGTTTGCGGGACTTGTGCTTGCTGTTCTTTCAACCAAAACAATAACATTTAACCACATCCACCTGCAGAGTTTTAGACAATTTGGACTGCATCGCTGCTCAGTAATCAGCTACTTCAACTACTCTCACGACGACTGAAGACGTCAGCAAGGGGCAAGACGATTCTGAGTTGCCACCTCTCGACGCCCGACTAGTTGCATCAGCAGCTGCGAAGCTTGATGCTGCCAATATTTCCTCTGTCCTCTGGGGTAATTACATGTTAACTATTTTTGGCATTCCAACCGTAGTCGATGTACGTACCTCGCGTTAATCTGAGCTGACCAGCCCTAACACATGTCCAAGGGCATCGACTTCGTTGTTGAAGATGATTTCATGGATGTTGCCTATGATACTCTTCACGGTGCCGGCTTCAAAAAGTGCACGTTAGAAGAAGGTGGCAACTACAACAAGAAACTTTCCTATGCTCCAACCCTGGCACCCATCTCCACATCACCGAATCCGAACGGCTGGGTGTCTACAAAAAATCCGACATTTTGTGGCGGTTCCCGGATCTATCAGACGTGGACGGCGAAAGCATAATTCTAGCATCTGATCCTGATCAACTACCCGGACCAGACATCCTAGGGAGAGGAGGGCGATTCCAGCGGGATCTGCACCCGGTGCGCGTCCCATGTATCTATCAACTAGTTCAAGCCTTACTTTTGCTTGGAAAGAAAGACCGGTATACGCACAGATCATACTGGATGAATTGGGTCAGTTACATTTTGGACTACTGCACCGAAAACGGTGTCTTCGATAAGAGCCGACTGACCGGGGATTACAAGGCGTACATCGACTCTTTTATCGACGGCGATCACAAGTTGAGAAAGCAGGTTTTTGAACGTATTAGCCTTGCAGAAGTAGTTGGACCATGGAAGATACCGTTCTGGAGGTGGCATTGACAAGTATTGCCAATGGAGTCCAACGACGGATAGTTTAGAAGTACGTAGACACAAGTGGTTAATTCTAACATAATTGCAACGGGGCCAGGTCTCTCCTACAAATCAATTTCTCGAATAGAATATGTACAAAAAAGCTATGAGCCTTGAGGAAGTAGTTGGTGATCGACTATCGGCTTTCAAAAGAATGAATGCAAACTTCCCAAAGGTAAAGAGAATGTATCCAACGAAAGCTTAAAGGCTTCCGATTGCTCGCAACCCGCATGTTTACCGAGAAATCTGTTACCCAATCACAGATGGGACAAATTGATAACTCCGTATCTTCTGAGCCTTACTGCTCGAAATTTCCTTGAGCTTAGCGGTTGCGGACAGCGTTGATCTTTCCAATCAGGAATCGACCAGCTTCTCCCGCATCACTACCGTAACTGAGATGAGGAGCCAAGATGGCACCGGCTAGATTGCCATCACACACCGTGTCTCGGATCGCACCGCCGCAGAAGATTTTGAGCTTATCACGGGGAAAGTTTGGGATCTGCTGGTTGTCTGCGCGCGCCTGGGTATCTCCAAAAGTGACAACGCCGGCAATTTGATTCTTGACGCTTGTAGAAAGGTCTTCAATGGCGCGGTGATTGACAGCAGCACCTTGGCTAGAAGACTTTTAGCATTCTACCAGCCTATGTGATAATAGTTCGAACTTACGAGTAGCCACCGCAAACGATGACAGCATTTGGGCACCGTCGATTGACGTCCTCCAAAATACCGCGCATCTCAAGCTCGGATGCAAGATCTGTTCCGCCAGGAAGATAGTTCGTAGAGAGCAAGGCAGCATAGTCCACTCCTTCAATAGCCAGGTCGCTTCCATACTCACGACGAAGCTCATCGCCTAGAGGCTGGCCGATAATGGATCCCTTCATCGGTGGAAATTCGAGTTAGGCATGAATGGTTTTGGTCAAGAGTTCAACATACCATGTTTCCTGCTTCAGTAGATCCACGAGCCCATACGAAGATGACATCCTTGCACCCACCTCTGGTGAACTCATTCTCAGTCAACTGAGTACGGTCCAACTGACGGGTTGCAAGTTCAGCCGACTCCAAAGCTGGCACAGCGATGGGAGTAGCAGCAACAGAAGCTGCGAAAGTGAGGGCAAAAAAGGTCTTCATCTTGAATGATAGATGAGGGAAGGAAGAGTTTTCTTTGGAATAATGAGAGGGTAAGAGTTTCAAAGCGACTGAGAAGTGAAAGGAACTGCTGACTTGCTCTGCCTGGCGCTTGCTGTTGTCTGCCAGACTCAATGGAGCAGATTCGCAAGGCTTTATACCATGAAGCTGTAGAACTCATCTTGATCTATCCAATGAATTTCATCAAAGATGCCGCGGTAAGTTGTTCTCTATCCCGCAACGGAGAGACTGCGGACCCTTCGTGAGATCAAGATTCATTGATCAGACCGAGGATCTTTTGCTGCAAGATTCAAGTATCCCTACAAACTGATAATTAGGCTTTTGCCAAGTACAGACATAGTGTCCCAAGATAAATGAAAAGAGGGGAAAGGAGGAACGCGTGGGGAAATGCGGTGTTTGATTTCACTTTCAAGAATAAGCAATCCTGCTGGAAGTAGCAAAGGCTATCACTGGTACAGATGACAACTGCCAAATTCTGTTTTGTTGATGTAAATATTGTATATTCGTGCTTATAGAGACCTGAAGCTGTTCTTACGAATGCTCAAGAGTGGTCTTGTGCTTTCATTTCTGAGATAGTCTCTTCTGCTTTAACTGCTAGATACATATGGTATTCTCATACTTGGTCTTGGCACGATGCTCTCAGAAGCTTTTGGGCTGATACCAGGCGAATCACTATATCTCCCACCCCAGTTCTGCATGCCTTAAACCCGATCAAAGAAAATCACAGGAGCAAGCCACGCCGTTAGAGGCATTAGTGGTGTTCTGATGTTGTAGACAGGTCGTTGATGCTGGCCAATGGAAGCGCATGGTGTGTTCGACAGACCTCGGCTGTTACTATCTTAGGATCATCAAAAGATTTAGTAGGTCGGTGTAGTAGGTTTGATATGTTAGAGAAACACAATGTACACCAGATTTAATTTATGCTGAATCGAAATATGGTAAGGCTACCTTGTTTGCTGTACATCGGACACAGGGTCAGTGAAGTGATGGAACCTCGGCTCACGACTTCAATACTGCAATGCCTCCATTCGATTCCAGACAATGGATTACACAAAGCAGAGAGTTATCGAGATAGGTAAGCCTCGGCAAGGAAGTGGTTGTTCTCTTGCAATTCCATGAATCATAAATCTCCATTGTACTCTCATTGTATGCACTCGATGGTGGGTCATGATGTACCCCACAAAATGCTGCCGTTGCTCCCTGCACATCGGCGACGTATATGCATGCAGAGGGATACGCATGCAGCTAGGACGGGTTGCCGATGCGGCGCGGAGAGTTCCGGGAATATCCAAATACTGGACGCAAATCGGATACATGTGCCATCAGCATGTGCCGTGAAATAATCGTATGGACTCACGGCAAGGGAAATCTTTCAAGTAAGTTTTGCATCTCATCTGAATGAAGAGGGGCTTTGTGTGACAATAGATATTTGGAAATTTCCTTGTGATGATTAGGAGTAGCGGCATCATGGAGATTAAGTTAGAATACCCATCCCTGAGCCACGAAATTCACATGTGGTGGTAAAAGCGGATTTGTCATGTTTTCCATCTAAGGGTGGCTAGAATTATCGAAAAAATTGCTATCTATGTAGCTTTCTCTATTGTATCTTCATGGTTTGTGTTCCATTTCAAATCATGTCTCCCTTCTACCACTCTGTAGTTCTTGATAGCAGTAATGACTTCCCCCGCGTTCCTCGCCTGGACCACGATGTTGGAATTCCGTTCATCCACAAATCCATTTCTGACCGCTTTCATTATCCAACTAAATATATCATCGTAGTATCCATCGACGTTGAACAAGACAATAGGTTTCGAATGAATGCCAATAAAGTTCCAAGTGATAATTTCCATCACTTCTTCCATAGTCCCAAAACCACCTGGTAATGCCACAAACGCATCTGCAGCTGCAGCCATCATCCTTTTCCTCTCATGCATATCCTTGACTATTGTCAGGCGCCCATACGACTTTTCCCGCTCGAACTCGGACTCAGTGGCAGGGTTGCGTTTTCTTTCAACAGAAACCAACTCCTTGGGAATAATTCCATGAACAGACTGTGGCCCTGATAGCTGGACTAACGTTCGAGCTATCTCTCCCATCATTCCTACCGTACCACCTCCCTATATATATGAGATCATGAACGGCTAGCTAAGATGGGGTTGTTGCTTACATATATCATACTCCAGCCCTCTGTGTTTAGCGCTGATGCTAGCGCTTGAGCAGATTCAGCAAATATTGAAGTCGAGCCAGATTGCGCACCGCAACTGTGCCCTATTAGTCAATGTAAGAAGCAACCCAGGCTACCATACCGTAGGCAGGTAGGGGACAAGCTAGCGGATCATTACAAAACTGCAACCGCCATTGGTGAAGTGTCCTTGGAGGTTCCCATCTTTATGACAAGGGTACGCAGGACCAGGTAAGTTAAAGGGGAAGCGCCTTGATGGACTATAATACGATAGATGTATTTTCGATGAACAAGGAGAGGGCGAAATGAGCTAAATTCGACGATTTCTGTGCCGAAGCTAACCGCGATGAAATTCGCTTTATAATCCAATCATGTTAGCAGCTAACTTTGCATGCACCACAATGGCTGTTACAGCGACCGAACATTCAATTTAAAGACTGAATTAGAGGACCTGCTGTGTTGGAAATTTACTTTGTCCTGGACAGGCTTTTCCCAAGAATGGAGATGATTATAGAAAACATATTCAGACCGTACCTATGGTGCACAGACACAAACTCACCAGATGATAAAATATCGTAAATTAGAGAATAAGTGACTGGGAATTGACGACATGGTTTCTAGATAAGAGTTTGACTTCACGAAACTCCAGTTTTGGTATGGGAAAGGCTAAAAGACGGGAATAATTGATAACCGAGGTCTGCATATATATCCAATAATTAACACGATTTAGAAGATTCAGAAACTGATGTATGCAATCGTCCATAATAGCAATAACACATTAATGAAGGACTCTCTCATTTATACCTTAGTGTACTGAAGAGAATAGATTCTATAACATTGTATGTCTACCTACCCGGTCATACTCTATATTTCGATATGTGCTTTAATCACATCTTGAGTGACTACAAAACATATTTATCATCAAACTTATCATCACTCACTTGTGCATTCCTTGCTATTTGCGAGCTGTTTTTTGTCCCTATTTGTGCTGCAACTGATCTGACAATTGACCGCAGAGGAATCGAATAAAAACAAAATGGCGCATTTTACGACATTGATACAAGAAATAAATGCAGTATTAGTCATTCTTGCGCCTTGAATATCTTCATTTACTCCTAGACATGGTGGTACAGAGAGGCTAGCCTACATTCTCATACGAAACATAGATACCCAAATGCCCAAGAATCCACATCCAAACTCCAGCAACACTCACGAAAACTAAATAACCAAATACCCACACAAACCCAAATTCGCCATTCCGATACTCGAAATCTCATTTCCATGCGCGGAGTATTGCTAACATCTTACAAATCAGACAGACTGCATGTGTCAAGCATTAGCCGAGCGTTCCATTATGGTTCCTCATTCCCTAAGTGGATGGCCCCCATGTTCTCATTTAGGTATAGTACGAAAGAGTGCCACTTCATATTTCAAAGCACCGAAGGAGCGGAGATTGCACTGTTTGGATTTCATTTTATTCCAGTGGAAAGAACTAATTTAGGTGAGATGTCTTTGCTTTGACGATACGGTTCGTGGTATCCATTCGTCCTATTGCGCTTCATAGTACAGTTGAGGCTTGGAGATGTGGCGTGGATACTTATTTGGAGAAATGCGCTTCTTAGACAATTTAGATACACGTGCTCTATCTCTGCTGCTTATGATTTGTTTGTTCTCGCTCAATGTGTTTCTAGGAGTACGTGTGGTAGGTAATACTCTAGTTGGGCTTGATCATTCAAGACGAACAGTCCGACTCTTCGATAAGACCAATCCCGGTGCAGCGATCTGCAATAAGAACACTTGAACAATTGTTCTGCCGTCAATTTACCTAGAAGAATGAGAAGATAGTTTCACAGAAGCAAAACCAATAAATTAAAACAAGCGAATAATCTGAGGAGCTTGTCGAAGAAATTCTACCACATATATTCCTCTTTCGGTAAGCATACAACAAGCGAATCTTCAACATAGACTCATATAGATCGACGATTAATTCAATTTCTGAATCAAATATGCCATGGGTGAAAAATCTCCGATCAAGTCATCTAATACATCTGGAAAATTTCCATATCATCGGTGGCTTTCGCCTCTTGACGTACCATGATCCCGGATTGCATCAAGCCTTTGACTTTGTCTCAAATCTGGTGCGATATCTACGCAACAAGTCTCACAGGGCCTTTCGAACCTGCATAAAATCTTGAGCATGTCACGTCCGGCTAACTCGTTTTGTTAAGAGGGATACCCCGCTCCTGCATAAGGCGAGACAGCGGGAGAACGTGCGTGCGTTATTGCTGCAGCCGCGTTCGAAGATGGAGCGACGTTGACGTTTGGACCCCTCGAAAGGAAGGAAAATCAGGGACCCATAGTGCTTATTTTATAGACGTGCAATGACGTACAAGCAGAATGACGAGTGCCATGCAAATAGCATACCGGTAAACTCGCACACTGGTGCCGTCGTCATTGCTAGGTATACTGAGTAGTGAAATTGCAATCCATCCTTTTATATATCAGTATATAACTTTCAACTACACCAGAAAGTTAGAAATATAGCACAATACAAATGCAATAAATTTGGAACTCACAAAAGTCTGTCCTGTTCAACAATGACGAACACCGTGAAGCAAACAAGCTTCAGCTTCGTCAATGTATCGCACCCAGATGAACTGAAAGACGCAGACGTCGTCTATTATATACGGCATAAGGCAATGACGCACTGTGGCAAGCTAAAACAGAAGAAGAATCCAAAAAATACAGGGTTCAAACTTGTTTTTGAGCTCGAACCTGATGTTCTACCTCCTGAGGGCGTAATGCTGTCTGCTGCCGGGGTGGGACTAGGGAATGTCGATCACGCTGCGAGCCACATCCACGCCACACCCGCCCATGCAAGCGGTCCCTGCAGCTGTAAGTCACCTCAACCCTCCGTGCCTTTCTAAGACTATGGCATAGTTATAGAATTGTTTTATTAACGCTACTTCAGTTTTCGACTTCAACGATGGCCATTCTGAGATTCTGCGCTCTGCCTGCCAGTCTGTGGACTTGCATAATGAAATCCTATTTCAATCCTGTCAAAACATGCATTGAACCGTGAAAAGTCGTGCAATGGAAAGCTTATGATTACGCATACGATGGAAAGCTTGGAGCTGTACAACGAAGCGATTCAGCTTTTGCATAGGCGACTCGATGACCCACGGTACTATACCAGCGATGATGTCATAGCCAGTATGGCTGGCTTTCTTACTTTCGATGTAAGCCTTCAGCCCTCCTGAACATCTAATCATGAAATGGCTAACCCGTTTGTGTGCAAAGCGTCTAGTAGCGGACTGGGTGGGATGGAAGCTACACATGGATGGACTGCTTGGGATAATGCAGCTTCGAGGGGGTTTTGGGACGATGAGCGAGGGGCTTCAAATACTACTATCATGGTAAGTGGCGTATTGAAGTCGTCACCTTTGAACACAGCACTCATGATATCCATATAGGACAGACATTGGCGGCTGCTTCTCTCGCGACATCCCACCGCATTTACCTCTCCCAGAAGCATGGCTCCGCGAAGTACTTCCTTCTGTTCACGAGAGTCTTTTGCCCAAATTGAATCCAATTTGTAAAGCCTGGCGTGAGGAGTTCCCTGAGGTACACCAATGGAGAACAACCTTTGAACGGCTATCATTTCTCGTCTTGTATTCTGGGAAACCGGCAAACATGTGGATGGAACCCATTATTTACAGCCTTCTTTCGATGCGGCCCACCCGATTTGACATCACGCTATGCCGGGCTTCAGTCATCGAAGCCGTATGTCGTGCGGGAGCTCTTCTCTTCCTGGCGCCTATCTGGCGTTCATGTGGAAATCTGCCCATTCGAACGACAATGATCAGGCATAATCTCTTGTTGATCTTGAACGCGCATCTGGCTGAGTGGGGGCAGCTGCGCAGCCTGCTATTGTGGACTTTGGCACATGCTGCACGTGAAGCGGAGGATGATTTTGAGCGATCAGATTTTGTTGTCAGGCTCAGTATGATTATGAACAAAATGGGCATTACTACGTGGGAGGGGCTGATGCAGGAACTCAGAGGAATTCTATGGGTGGACGAATCTAATGGATGCTGGGACGCTGTTGAAGAAGCGTGGAAAGTGACTGTGCACCCTAGGCTCAACTCTGATGGCCACGGAAGAATTAAGCAAGAGGGGACCCCTGTTAGGTCAAAGTCTCTCTAGACAGTAGGGATAATTTCAAACAAGCTCAAGCTTTTGTTTCTTGACTCATTGGCTATTTAGTCCTACACTTCCTGCTCACTATGCATAAATAGTATCAAACCCCTCCTTCAAACTCTGCTCGAGAGGCTTAAATCCCGGCGCGCCCAGACTCTTCAGTACAAACTCAGCTCGTTCATTTGGCGGGTGACTTAAATCCTTGCCAAGGTTTGGCAGACCCTCAGGAAAGCTTCTACTGGGATAAAGCTTCTTGAGCGTTTCCAGCACCGTATTCCAGTTATACGGCTCCGAGTATGCAAAAAGCCGCTCATTCTGAATCTCGGGATGAATCAATGCGCCTAGGTGGATGAGAGCATTGTCATTGACGTCGACGAAGAATTCTGTTTCGAATTTTTGTTAGTTTGGTGTTTTTCGGGTTTATTCATCTGGGTTACTTACGTGGTTGAACGTATTGGATCATGGAGAAGTCTCCGTCGGCTGCCAGCTTCGCCCAACCTCCCGTACTTCCAAATGACCCGTTCACGGTGGTACCGAAATTCGCAGACGGTAGGACGGCGTTGTAGGTAAAGTGCGGTTTCTCTTCCTTGATCCACTTGAAGACTGCCTTCTCGGCGAGGGCCTTTGAAGCGCTATACACGGTAAAAGCTTTGTCGGGGGTAAATGGCTGCTCATATGCTTGTTTGATTGCGTCCTCGTTGTAGCTATCGGTTCCAAACGCGTACTCGACATCTGTCTTCCAAGGTGCTGCGCCCATAGATGAGGATGTAAGAACAACGCGCTTGATTTTGGGCTCCGCGTTGGCTGTTTTGAGCACGTTTATCGTGCCTTTAACCACGTCCGAGATATAAGGTTCAGGTTCCCCAGTGAGGTTGGTATTGGTAGCGATGTGCGCGATCCCAGAAACGCCTGTACGAGACTGTTGTCAGGGTTTTTCGAGTCTCAGCTAGCAGCTTGCGACGTACCTTTGGCAGCCTCGTCAAATGCGCCTTCGGCATTTATCTCCTCGACCTTGACGAGTTCAAAATTACCAGCGCCGTATTTCTCGCTGAATTTTTCTTGCAGTGCCTTGGACTTTTCAGGATCCCTCACGGTGCCTCGGACTCGATATCCAGCAGAGAGCAGCCGATCAGCTACTTGGGCTGCGATGTAGCCGTTTACGCCCGTGACGAGGACAGTCTCCCCTGCAGGAATGACTGGGGTGAAGTTGAACGTTGTCATGATGTCAAAATTAATGAATTTGTTGACGACCTTGATAATGGGAATGGCGAAGAGTGAATTGGATTGATGAGTTCTTTGCGTCATTCATGGAGAAGACAATGGCTTTTTATACACCCGGTCCTACGTTTAATACCTAGTTGCAGTAGGGCTTATTTTGTACCCCGCCTGAACCTATTGCTCTGCTTCTACAACAAAAGTCACCGCGCCTCCCGTCTTTCGTCCGCTGAAGTATAAGGCATCCACCGTCAGCAACAAAAGATCCAAAAATCAAGAGTATCCACGAACTCGCAGAGCTGACAAATGCCACCCAACGACGAGTATCTTCGAACTGGTTTACCTACCACTGGATAATTGGGTGATTACTAAGTAAGTAACTGCAGCTAGTTGCGCAATTAGTCTCGTAGCTACCAGACGTTCCCTATTCGGGGATAGCCCTGCGCACGCGCCAAATCGGGACCCCTCGGGGGAACGTCTGGTGGCCGGTCCAT
>JAQGEP010000359.1:0-33920 GCA_028476805.1 Acrocalymma vagum
ATTAGTAAGAACTAGATAAATAAATTTATTAAATAATTAAAAGAGCTTAAAACTTACTAGAGCTATTTATATAATTACTAGTAAGTATTAAGTAAAGATTTAGTAAAAATTAAGGTTTAGTTTAAGCTAGTAGCTAATATAAAGGTAAAGTATAGTATATAAAATAAAGATATATAGAATTTTAATAAAACTAGCTTTATAATAGGTATAATTTAGTCTTAGCTTATAATAATAGACTTAGAGAAATATAGTAAATAAAGCCTAATTTAAAAAAGTAATTATAAGTAAATTATAGTAATCTAAGAAATAGGTACTACTAGCTAAGTTATACTATTATATATTATTATAAAAAGTAAGTAATTAATTAGTAACTAGTTTCTAAAATTACCTTTTAACTATAGAATTAGTATAGTATTAACTAGCTAAAGTATTTTAATAAGTATATAATAAATACTAAGCTAGAATTATATAGGCTATTAATTATTAATAGTTATAAAAGCTATAACTTATTTAAATTTTAAGAACTCTACTAGAAATATAATATTATTACTCTTTATATACCTTTTTATTTATTATACCTTTTTTAGTTACTAGATATAGCTCTTTTCTTACCTTTAACGTAAATATATAAAGTATATTAATAAGCCTAGGTTTATAAAAGCCTTCTAAATTATATTTAAACGTATTTTTATATATACTAATATATAATTAGGCTTTTAAGTAGCTAAATTAGTTCTATATAATTCTAATACTATTATATTAAGCTAAATATTTATCTAGAGACTTCTTTTTTACTAGCCCTCTTTATACCTATTTAAGAATTAAAAATATTAAGTAATACTCGTAAAGTTAAATTATAGCTAAAGCTTATTTAAGAGAGTATTTAAAAATACTAAAATTTATTACTAATATATATTAATATAATAATTAATAAGCTATTAAAGAGTATTTAGGTAATTATTTATACTAGAGTACTTTAAAATTATAAACTATCTTTACTTTAAGAAGTAAATAAGGAGATAAGTAAGTATAAAAGTAAGAAAAGAAAGTATTATAAGTAAGGTATAATATTACTTAGTATAGGAGAGGCGTTAGAATTAATTCCTAAGCCTATTAAGGAGTAGGAGAGGGGTAAGAGTAGTAATAAGAGGGTACGTACTAGAGAGAATTAGCGCTAGTATAGTACCTATAGATAGCTAGAGTATAATACTAGAACGTATACTACTACTAAGACTAAATTAGTTAGTAGCTTAGTATTAGTTATAACGTTTAATAGCGCTAGCTTATATAGAATTATACTATAGTAGGCGTTAATTAGGGCCTTCTAGGAAGCCTTCTAGAGAGGCCCTATAAGCTTATAATAGTTTATTATATAATACTCTACTAGGTTATTCTAAATAATATAGTATTATTACGATACTATATAATTATAGTAAGCGTATATAAGAGGGTAAGATAGTTTTAATAGAGTATCGCGTAGGGTAGGCGACGACGAGGTTATTATAATATTATAGTAGTAATAACGCTCTATAGAGCTTTAGAATAGTCGTAATATATTCTTAAACTACTATTTTATTTAGAATAAATTAGTAGATTATAGTATATAAGCTGTGTGGGGAGCTATTAATAATAGTATTAATAGGTACGATTTTGGTGTGCCGCTCGGTGGTGTGTGCCGCTCGGTGGTGAAACACGTTATTATAACAAAGTCACGGCCCTCTTATAAAAACTTACCGGGTATTACGCACGAGTAATTTTAAATTACTCGAGAAAGGATTAAAATACCTCACTCAAGGTATAAGGAGTCAGAACAATGGAAATTTAGATGTAGAGACTGCGTCCAGACCTAGGCGCCACTGTGCACATTCTGGCCCAACACAACTCCGCCCCTTCCGGCTAGCACGTCGTCATTTCTTTCAGCGGGTATTCTAGATATTGTGGTCGACACTGGATGTGTCTTGGTGATGTAATTCAGAAGTTTTTCACCGGTCTCGATTTTGAGTTGCGGAGTTCCCTGGACGCTCATTGGCTGGAAATGCGCAGCGGCTGTACGAAGAGGTCCCTGACGTAACCATGATTCGCTGCTAGTTAATTGCTGGGCACTCTGATCATCTCTCTGATCCGAGAACCTTGAATCATTTCCTGTCCAGAAGACAATTGACGAAGCCAGTTCTTCACATCAGCTGCGCCATGAGACCTGACGCGACCACATTCTTCAAACGCATCGGCATTGTCGGCGCCGGAAACATGGGCACAATGATGTCCTTCGGTTTCGCTGAACAAGGCGTGGACGTGTCCCTCTGGGATATTTCCGGAGCAAATGTCGACAGAGCACTACAAATGGCAAAGGATGCCCGAAAAGAAGAGAAGACGTTGATTGGGAAAATTGACTGTTTCTGCGATATACACGATTTTACAGATTCGTTAAAGGACAGCAACCCCGCCGTCTACATATTCAGCATAACTCACGGTGACCCAGCGGACAATGTCCTGGATATGATCAAGGACGACTTGAGAGCGGGCGACATCATCCTAGATGGGGGAAACGAGTATTATCGCAATACGGAGAGACGCCAGAGAGAGCTGGAGAAGAAGGGAGTCCACTGGGTAGGCATGGGCGTCAGCGGTGGCTACCAAAGTGCAAGGCGAGGACCGAGTATGTCTCCTGGTGGCGCCAAAGACGCCGTCGAGAAAGTGCTGCCACTGTTGGAGAAATTCGCAGCCAAAGATTGCAGAAACTCAAAGCCATGTGTTGCCTACATAGGACCACGCGGCGCCGGACATTACGTATGTGACTTCGAGCTGTCTGTCCTACAAGCTTTCATAATCTGATACTGCTTTAGGTTAAAATGGTTCACAACGGCATTGAAAATGGTATGCTTTCGACTATCAGCGAAGCGTGGTCCATTATGCACAAGTCTTTAGGAATGCCGTTCGACGAGATCGGCAGGGTTTTCGAACGCTGGAACGCTGAAGGCGAGCTTCGAAACACCTTTCTTGTACAGATTGGAAGCGAAATCTGCCTTGAGAAGAAAACTCCAGAAGGTGACCAGCGAGGGGAAGGCGCTGGTAGCTCTGGCTTTGTACTCGACGACGTTCTGGACAAGGTGGTGCAAGATGTCGACAACACCGAAGGGACCTTGTATTGGACTGTTTCCGAATCCGCGCTTCGTCATGTCGCCGCTCCAACAATTGCGACAGGCCATTTCATCCGCGTTGCTAGTGGCAATCGAGGCCAAAGACTCCGTGTAGCTGAGAAGCTGAACATTCCTGCGCCGCACAAGGCGAAAGATGTGCGTGAAAAAGAGGCCCTCCTGGAAGGTTTACGACGGGCGGTTTACGCCTCATTTCTGTGTAGCTTCTGTCAAGGCCTCGAACTCATTGCCCGAGCAAGCAAAGATGAAGGATGGGGTATCAACCTAGGAACCTGCATTCGCATTTGGCGCGCCGGCTGCATCATTCAAGCGGAGCATATCCTCGACCTTTTCGAGGCCGTCTTCAGTTCTTCGAGTGGCCAGAGCCAGCCCATTATGAACATGAAGCTCATTGACGAAATATCTTCCGACTTGCACAGCAACTTTCAGCCGCTGAAGAAAACAGTGCTGAAGGCGATGGAATGGGATAATTGTGTTCCAAGTATGAGTGCCAGTTTGGAATACATCAAGTATGAAGGAGGCACAATGCTGCCCACCCAGTTCATGGAAGCGGAAATGGACTACTTCGGCGCCCATGCGTACGACAAGCCAAACGTTAAAAACGAGGATCCCGGAGCGCCAAAAAAGGGCGCTCATCACTATGAATGGAAACCGGCGTAGCTTTCACAGCACAGGGTTCAACCGTTCTTTGCCCGCTTTCTCTAGAAATTGACAATTTCATTTCCTATACAAATTCCGTCTGTGCAGTGGGCTACTCTACTCGGGCTAAGACGTTCATGCGAGGATAATGAGGAGCTGCCCATTTTACTTTCCGCTGTCGTCAATGATGTCTAGCGTGCCCGGGTTGTGCGCAACAGGTTTGCCTTTCTGATCCGTGAATAGTACCTGAACCAGTTAGTCCCTGCCCCTCAAACATGGCTGTCTCATCATTTAATACTTTGGGTGGGTTATTCACATTCTCCTCTTTTGCTTCTTGCTCCGAAACAACGATCTTCTCGACCTAAGCGATGATTACTATCATTGCAGCTGCATGAAATGCCATGCCCGTGAACATTCTCCATCCCATAACTCTAGCACTGAGCCTAAGTAGATAGATAGTAACTTACGCGACCCTCATGTCGTCCACCTCGAATCTTGGTGTATACATGATCATCCTCCTTAATCGGCTCGCCTTGCTTCGATAGTACTTGCTCTTCGTTCTTAGTCGGCATTTTGCGCTAGTATTTGTTGGTGTATCTTGCTTGACGGACTCGCAGTCGGCGTGGTTATTGTGTTTTGTACAGCCAAAAACACGACAAACGTCACACACTCATCACCCTTCCATCATATTTCCGAAACATGCCGAAAGGCTAACCAACCAATGCTGCCTACCATTTTCATTGGGTGATTAGGTGCTTTACGTCATATTAATCATTAGCGGGCTGTAGAAACACATCAAGCTTTGTTTTCTTTATATGTCTGTTCATTTCACGTGCATACTGGAAAAGGCGGGCGCTTCATTCAAAATCTGGCTAAACGATTTATGGAGTTTTAAAGGCCTTTCTTCGCCGATATCATACTATGTGCACATATAATTTAAGATTCGCAGATTTTCGGCGTTAGTGGCATTGCGCATGGCTAGATTGCTGGAATTATCGCGATCGCTGTTGATGCTCTTTCGTATGCTTGGTTTGGGTGAACTACTTTGTGCATTGTGTCTTGAGCGTTCTGCCTCGGGAATTGCCAAGCCGGCGATATCTACTCTACACATCGGTATTTAGACTCCAGTGCTGTTATGAATACCCGATCTCGTGCTTTGAATCCGCGGTACCAAAAATTCCAAGCCATTCATTGATCGTTGAATTGAATAGTTTTCATCATCAATCTTTGCGCGAATTTTTTCTTTTTTTTGAAATTGACTGAGACACACTTGTTATCTTACGTTCGGATCCCTGGCTCATTAATCATGTCCACGCCCTCTGTCTCAATCGCTTACCGCGATTCGATCGCAATAATCACCATCCAAAAGCCAGAAAAGCTGAACTCTCTCACCAGAGATGAGTTCTATGGCCTCGCAATGCTCTTACGGGAAGCGGACGCACACCCTGACGTGGTTGTTACTCTGCTTATCGGCACGGGGAGATTCTTTTCAGCGTAAGTTAATGACAGCACTGAATGGAACCCATCTGACGCAAAGCGATGCAGTGGTGCTGATTTCTCACAAAACCGGCATGCGCCTCCTAACACCGACCGTTTCCGTCATGGCCTGCGAGAGACGGTTGCTAACAATTTAAACCTCTCACACGCATTTTCAACACATTCAAAGTTGCTTGTAACAGCGTTGAATGGACCAGTGGTCGGCATAACAGCGGCCATTATTGCCTTTTCCGACTTCATATTTGCGACACCTGATGTGTATCTTCTTACGCCGTTTTCGAGCCTCGGACTTGTGGCAGAAGGAGGGGCAAGCTACACTTTTGTTCGCCGGATGGGAGTTGCCAGAGCAAAGGAAGCTCTTTTGCTGAGTCAAAAGATAACTGCCAAGCAGCTAGAGCAATGTGGTTTTGTTAATCGAATAATTGGATGCCCAAATGAAGAGTTTCGGGAAGCTGTGCTAGATGAAGTTCAAGGGTGGGTAGATGGCCATCTTAACAAGGATAGTATCCTCAAGATCAAAGAGCTATTGTGGCCCGGCCTTGAGGCTGGCCTATCAAAGCGGGTGATCGATGAGCTGTTTGCTGGGCTTGATAGACAAGTTGCGGGAATTCCGCAAAAAGAATTCGAAAAGATGAAGAGGGGAGAGAAAAGACATAAACTGTAGAGTAGTTTGAAAATTCAGATTTTGGATTTGGGCTCTCTACTTGTTGGCTTGGAGTGAACGTAACTAATGCGCTGAAAGCCGAGATCTGCCTCCCCATAGAGCTCCCCTCTCAAAAGCCCATACACGCCCGCTTCCGCCTTTGCGCTTAGCTTCTGTGCCAATGCCAATGCGGAATCAAACATCTCATCTGGATGCGATATCGCGTCTACGATGCGATCGTTGAAGGCCTCGCTGCTGGTCCACTTGTGACCTTCGAGGAGCATTTTGCGGGCAATTTGGGGGGCAAGTTTGAGTCTCAGAAGTGTTCCCATTCCATTAAAATGCAATCCAAGGTCAACTGGGGGCTAATACAATGGGTTAGAAATCAGTTCAAATACCTCTTCATGAAATGCTGACTTACCATGCAAAAGAAACCTCTCTCGCTGTTCATGATTCGGTAGTCATGAGCCAGCGCGAAGGGACATGCACCACCAAAGGTGTGCCCGGTAAGAAGTGCGATGGTAGGGAATGGAAAATCCAAGATGGTGTGCAACATAGGATAGAAACCGTCCGAGTTTGCAGAAGGATTCGACAGCCTTTCGTCTAGGTCCACTCCTGTGCACCAGAACTTTGTATTGGATCCCCGAGTAATGACAGCCCCTGGTGAGCCTGGTGCAAGTTGAGCTCGGACATGGTCGAAAGCCTGTATAATTTGACGGCAGAATTCCACAGTAAGACGGTTTTCTTGTGCTCGCTGTAGGGTGATAACAAAGATGTTGTCGTAGCGGTCGACAGAGACAAAGTTAGGCGCAATCTCATTCAGGGTAGTTGAAGAAACCATTTTCGTCAAATTTGGAAGTAAAGCATCTGTGCTTACATTGACAAGATGCTACATGAATTTGTTTCTCTCTCTCTCTAAAAACACTTCCTCCGAGATACCGTTTGTAAAGTGCGCGAATTGTTGCCGAGGCAAAACGCCGCAGAAATCACCTAAGCGCCGCCCAAGGCTGCGATGCTCGGCTCGTTGAGCAACCAATTGCCGAAATGGCCGTATGGAAATGCATCGGGTGTAGCAGTATTGGCCCAACTCAATGTTTGCCGTATATTCGCCGGCTCTCCCTGCTGAAACAGTACCGTGTCGCCCGAGTGTGTGAAATGAGTCTCTTCCCCGGACTCAGCATATGCATATGTATCTGTGGTCATGGGTCCTTCGGCAACGTAAGTGTCGTACGCGGTGCGGAGTCTACAAAGCCGCGGAGGGAAGCATTCAAAGAACGCTTCTCCTTCTGATGGCGGTCTTGTGTCCAATCTTAGAGCAGGCCTCAATCTTCCGGTTTTCTCTTTCGCCTGAATCGCGGATTGAACCGCTTTAAAACCCCCTATTGCTGATCTCCATTGCTTTGAGAGTTCAGATAAGCAGTTCAAAATGATGCCTAGATCTGTCTGTGCCGCTGACCATAATTCCGGATAGGGGAACAGCGTAAGGAGAGTGAAGCCACTTCCAATACAGTAGATTGTGAACACGGGAGCCAAAAACTTTACTTCGTCTCTGGATAGGAATCCTTCGCAGATACCAGCACAAAAAGAGGCAGCCAACACAGCTGTACGCGATATCTCTCGAGACGTGAAGCGAGCGAAGATCATTATGCTCATCAAATAAGGCATGTGAAGTTGACGGGCGTTGAAATTTCCCGCCTGCGGATGTTCACCGATGCGCAAGTCTGCCGGGATATCTTGCAGCCATCGAAGCAGTGAGCTCTCCAATCCATATCTCCTTGAGCTTGGTAGGAAGTCTCGGCAACAGCACTCGGTCAGATCGCCAAGCATGCGACAGATTTCAACATATCGAACAAATAATATGCCATTGCCGTCTGTGGCGGGGAAATCAGTGACAGTTGGCAGACGTACTTCGCAATCATCGAGGTTGATAGCTCGAGGCCGACCATGTGCAGCTGCAATCAGGGAGTCGCGGGCCTGACATTATTCACCTTCAGCCTCCACGTTTCTCAGATGAAATAATTGGGGGACCATACCACTAGACTCCACCAAATCCTTCGTTTTACGGTATAAAGATCGTCTGGACGTGGCTCTTTATGTAATCCGACTTGGTAGGCAAGCCCAACGGCTGTTCTAAGCCAAAATTCGCTGGTATCAAGCGAGACATGTTCAGGGCCTTCAGGGTTATACCATTGCATCAATAGACACGCTTTTATTGCATTTATCGGACTATTCTCGTGGCCAATCCAGAAGAGAACCTTTGCTCGTTGGTAGTGTTCGCCGACCGAGGGCAAGTCTGGTCGACCCGCGGGCATTACTCGCCTCGCTGCAACATAGAGTGCTTGTGCTAACAGTGGTGAGGAGAGAGCGTGTGAGATGTCATTTAAATCGTTGATGGACATTATAGGCATCCAAGGCGAACAGTACTGCAAATATGCAGCTTTATATTCTTCTCGAACGGCCGCGGGAGGGATTTGGAAGCCATTGTACGATGCAATTGTAGACATGTCCAGATGGGAGAGCCCATTAAGCCTGGTGGACGGAAAAGAGCGGGCCGAGGATTCATTGATCTCTTCCTCATCTCTTATATAATGCGATCTTCCCATGAATGTTTGTGTTCTGCTTTCTGAACTTTCAGGGACTGGCATGGGGGACGCTGGGCCATGGTATTGTGATGCTGGGATTTCTGGCGTCTGGCAACTGTTATCGTTGGTGGTAGATCCGTCAGATTGTACATCGGCCACGAGATGCTGCATAGTGCTTGGAGGACGTGGGCCAGCATTTGTTTGAGCTGTGGTCCGCCGCTTCTTGCGAGTGCGCGCTCTGACAATATAATTACATTAGTGAAGAAGGCGTCAAGCAAAAGATTAGGTCACATGCCTACACTCGATGCCCGCTCCTATACATGCTCGACAAGATGCATGCGCTTCTATTGTTGTACAGCGGACCTTGCGTGAATCACGACATGTCAGAAGATGACGTATAAAGCATTCCAATATTGGTTTCTTTGATGACACACCTTTTTTGAGTGACAGTATGAGCATGCCTTACTGGCCCGGGAGCCTGTCGTGTCGGCCATGTGTGTCTTCGGCGGGAAGCGGGAAGAGTGTGACCAGCCCGTATTACCGACACACTGGAGTTTAGGCCGCCTGAAAGGCACAAAGATGAGTTATAATAATATAATAAATCCGAAGCCGAGCTGGAACAAGTAGAAAAGTAGCCGGCTGGGCAGCAATAGCTTGTCTTGGCACGATCCCTTTGGGGCGGGGACTTCTTAGTGTACAACCATCAAGATCGGGACGAAGATAAAAGATAATCAAGGCTCATGTTGCGATGCTACACGCTTTATAGCCAAAAGTAAGCTGAGCAGCAGCTTTTGCAGCGACATGGAAACAAATGATATTTGCCGGATGGCACATTTGGTGCCTATACAAATACATAAATCTGTGTGGCGTACCCAGACTCCAACCTGAAGCCTACTGATTGATCTTTTGCTTCCCTAGCCCAATATTGCTGCAGTACGATGGCTTGATAATTTTTCTAGTAGTTGCTTACAACCTAGCTGCATTTGTCCCTGTACTTCTACGTCCTTGAATGCGGCTATCTCCTTCCCAAGCGTTCTTGGGAAAATATACCTCAGTCAAAACACCCTTCTGCACTTTTCCGGTCGACCCTTTGGGTAATTCTCCATCTACGAGACGTAACAATGTGGGTAGCTTGTATTTAGCCATTTTGCTCCTCAAGTCTTCGCGCAATTTCCGGAGAGTGAGTGGCATAGATCCGCCGGATTTTGTGACAACTAAGGCAGCAACCCTTTGCCCATACTCTTTGTCTGCAACACCAACAACAGCGACTTCTTTCGTGTATGGCAGCTCGGATATTGCGCGTTCAATGTCTATTGCCGATATTTTGTACCCACCAGATTTGATTATATCAACTGATAACCTGCCTGTAATGAAATACATGTCGCCTTCGCGCCGACCAACGTCGCCGGTTTTGAAGTAGCCATCCGCATCGTGGGCTGCGGCTGTTGCCTCATCATTATTCAGATAACTACATGCAGATAGTTAGTTCTGACAGCCGGCAGAGTAGTTGCATGAAAAGCTCACCCTGCGAACATATACGGCGATTTGACAAGCAGCTCGCCAGTATTCCCCTGGCTGAGTTTTACCTCCACGCCTGGGACGACCATGCCAACACAATCGCGCGGGAGCGTGGTAGGATCGGTTCCCGACGGGACTTTGATGCATCCGGGAAACTCGGTGGCTCCATAACGCGTCAGAATTGGCCGGCCATTCCTCAGCTGTGTCCAGAACGATTGTACGTCCGACTGCAGAGCACTTGAACCACACTTGAGTATTCTTATACCGTTTGCAGCTTGAACATATTGCGCATGTTGTTCGGAAGGGAGGCTCGCAATGCTCTGCTCAAAATACCACTTCAGTCTCAAATAGATTGTGGGGACGCCGGAGAATACGGTTATGCCTCCACGCAACCATCTGTTCCAAATCCAGCGCGGATCAAAAGTGCCACTGTAAAATTCAATGCATGCTCCGGCCATGATCCAGGGGAAGAATGAAGTACCGAGACCGGTGGTGTGGTGTACTGGAAGGACATGTAGTAGCACATCGTGGTGGGTGATATCATAGCCCTCGCCGATTGCTTCTGCAGTATGGTGAATGTAATGACGACGTAGAATTGCTCCTTTCGGTTTACCAGTTGTGCCAGATGTGAAGATGACAACTCCAGCCTTGCTATCGCTCAGCGGGCAATCTGAGGATAAAATCATGTCGAGTGCAGAGCAAATGGGCTTGCGTGGGAGATTTGGTAGAACTGAAATGTGTTTCACACTGCTCCCACGCTTTCGATTGATTTTGTCCACAAGCGTTGAAGTGAACTCACTTGCAGCTTCACTAGAGAGAACTATGGCCAGCTTCGACTGTGTGATGTAGTACTCCGCCTCATCAATGCCAGCAGCGACAGCTATAATATGTTATGTTCAGCCACACGGTTAATCTGGATGACTGTTACTTACACATCGGTACAATTGCCGCTCCTATCGCCAAAGCCGCAATGACTGCGACGGTGAACTCATAGCCGCCTGCTGCAAGGATACCAATGAAAACATCTTCCTTCTGATCAACTAGACGTTGTTGTACATCCTGAGGCAGGACATCTTGGACTTGGGCGCGTAATGCCAAGGCATCGGCAAGAAGATGTTCGTATGTCTTCTCAAGTCCCGTATTTCCTTCTCGTATCGCTATGCGATTCCTCCGTGCATGACGGAGAAGTTTACCAAAGAAAGGAGAATTTGGGAAGATGAGCGGACCCCGATGGGGAGGAACTAGAAGCGTGCGATCCATTTTAGCAAGTCTATGTCTGATCCAGTTTCAAGAAGTGATTGTTGAAAGATGGCTCTCAATTATGCGAATTGGGAATTTTTTTTAATACTAGTAAAGTTTGAAATACTACCTGGGAAATATAGTTGAGTCAAAACACTGCATGTAATGACCGAAGTGAAGTGCCGTCTCCGGTAATGGCCACGGAACGATTGTTTTGGGCGGGGCTGCTCGGTATTATTGCAGCCGGCCTAGCGTGGTCGAAGTCCACCCGGCGTTTCCATTCGGAGTTTCGGCGTTAGACTGCCTTTGCTAATGGCATTGCATAACACCCATCGGCACTGCAAATCTCATGGCATCTGATGCGACCATTTTGATTTACTACTTGTAGCAAAATGCGGGACCAGGCACTCTTGCCTCATTGAGCCAGTGGATTGCTTCGATCACGGAAAGTATCTGCTCGGTTTACGATCATATCAAATCACCACTCAAAGATAAGCTTTGCAATTTCGCTGTTTGCTTTGGTATGAATGACTATTTTGGCTCTATACTAAGCGTTTGACTTGAGAGTCTTTGAATACCCAATTAAACCATATGCACAGGCTTAATTTTCCAACCAAGAGCTATAGAAGCAGGCTTGTCAATATGCGAGATCAAGTGACGCTACAACAGCTAGCCGTTCTTGAGTTTAATGCCGAGCAGTCACTTATGCCTACAATACATATCTCCAACCCTTTGGCAGATTGTTACGGGCTTCTTCCTGTTCAAGCCGTCTGTTGAGCCTGATGGTGTACCAACGCCCGACCAAACAGCCAATGATGCCGAGGCCACAACCTACGATGATAAGACCGCCACCGTTCTGATATCTCGGTTCCTGGGAGCGTAACTGTCGGTGGTCAGACTGCATCACTGTATCCTTGTTTTTACTAGGAGATCTTACAAAGAAATAAGGTGAGAACCAGTGCGTTACAGATGCGATACAGTTAGTGATTGCCACCAGAGCTGCTCTTTTGGTGCGAGGGCGGGCGACATTAGTAGTCTCCCAGGGAATATGAATCTGAAAGTGTCAGCTAGGCCAATTATGAACGGAATAACGCCATGTTCATACATTTAAGCCAACAAATGGCCCTGCGCAAAGCAGAAACATCCCAAAATACCTTGCCCCGACGTTCAAGGTTGTGATCATGATTATGGTGCCAACTACACATGCCATAGTACATCCAACAATATGCCAGCAATGTTCAAGATATTTGCCTGACGACCACGAAACGGCTAATGTCGCCATATATGCAAATACGTATGGGGGCGCTTGGATAAGATACGTCATGAGGTTGGAATACCCAAGTGTTTTGACAATCTATAACAAGTCAGCGAGATGTTGGATGTTGTGTTGAATAGGGTAAATACCGAAGGGAAGAAGTCTTTGAACGAAAGCGCTAATATGAGACCAAAATGAAGCACGGTAAAGATCCATGTGTAGGGATCTTTGATGGCTAAACTGACACCCTCCCAGGCACCACCTTCATCATCTTCGCTGCTACCACCTGAAGAGACTACCATGCGGTACTGTGCCATTTCGCTCTCCTCCGGGGTGAGAAACCAGGTTCCTGTATTGTGAGGGAAGTTAGGAATACCCCAAAAGGCGCCAATAGCAATGGCAACGCTGATGAGTCCTGCAACACAAAAAGCCAATTAGCATTTGCAAAATATGCAGAAAAGATGATATATGTACCTTCTAGCAAGACAAACCACTGCCAGGCACGAAGCCCGGCAACATGCTCCATATTTTCTAGAATCCCAGCTGCAAGTAGACCAGAGAAGATGTTTGAAGCAATGTTTCCAGCATGCCAGATAGCCATGCGAAACGGCGCTTCTTCCTTCGTGTACCACGACGATGTCATCAGCGATACCATGGGGAGAAACGGTCCTTCGGCGAGCCCAACAAAGAATCGACAGACCAAAAAGGACCATCCGGTGCGCATAGCGGCCATAGCAGCGGTAACTACAGACCATGAAAGCATATATAGAGGCATCTGGTATCGAGGAAGGCCTTTGGCGAGGTACACACTGGCAGGTAACTGGGAAATAATATACCCAACGTAAAATAAAGAAATGCCGGCAGACCACATGGTGTCTGACATATGAAGATCGTGCTGCATGCCCGCTAGGCGAGCATTCGCGACATTTATTCTATCAAGATAGCTGAACAACAGTTAGTAGAACTTTCTACCAAGCAAGAAGGGAACATACGCCATAAGGAGCATAACTGTTACAGTTGGTAAGAAGCGCCAGTCAAGCTTCCGAAGAAGAGTCTTCTGTATCCTCTTCAATTCCTCTTGATTTTTATCTCGAAGTAGCGGATAGGCTTGGAGCCAGACTTGCTGAGGGTCTTCGATGTGTTCAACATCGGCCTTTGCTTTATTGAGCGAGTCCATTCGGTGAATACTATTGCGAGGAGTCATGATTGCAGACTATTTGAACTTGATTGAAATACGAATGGTTGTGTGGGAGATATGTTAACTGGGGCAAGAATACGGTTTATATATGTATGCAAAGGCATACGGATTACCATATTTCCCCTGCTCTTTCCCTCTGGCTAAAGAATCCCGACCTGAGGTATCCAAGCCGCTTAGATCTAATTACAGAGGCGGGAGATATGCTTACATTGTGGGGGTTGCTGGGCTACCCCGCAACTTGCTGTATCAAGACCGGGTAACCTGGCTGTCGGCGTTTTCTTTGGAAATTCGGCAACTTTTGTTGGCGGGTTGCATTCGGGATTTCCTCAGCACCTCAGCAGTTCATGTGAACCAAACTTTGTGTCTGTCTCAAGAGTAGCGAGTAATGTTCATTGAGCTCGCGAGGAGCTAATTGGTACTACTGCAAAAACTATCTTCGTGGAGGTTTAAGGCGTTGTGTGGGGGATTAAGGGCACTCGTTGAGCGTCCGAAAGAAATATTAAAGGTTAACCTAAGAAAGCTAGACAGGGGGCCTCACATACCAACTCTAAACGGCGGCACGTCGAAGTATAGGGTTGGCATACTGTAGCATACATTTGTGCTTGAAGAATATTGAATATATTAACACCAGGTATCAAGTATTAGCCTCAGTGAGGGAACACCGATTTAGATCGTGTAGGAGAAACATGTCTGCAAGGTCCTGGACATGGACTGCGCTGGCCTAGTTCTTGCCCTTACTAACAACAGAATCCTTCCTTGCAACGAAGAACTATCTCACTCATCCAGTATGCTTGCATGCTTCTTCGACGGCATGGCCCACGGTTGATTCCGTAGATAATCGGAGGGTAATGTATGACTGTCCTTACCGTCTGGGGATACTGCTTTCCTAATCGCCAGGGATAACTTTGTGAGCCTCTCGGTGAGGCGCACCATCAGGTATGGCGGTGAGTTCGTTGACATGGTCCCAGCCATCCCACATCTTGGCTCCCTCGACGCTCAAAGTACCTTCGCGACGGTCCATGTATGTCAATATTCCTGTTCCTAATGTGTGAATTACCCACAATGACCATCCCCGATCGTGCATGGCAGCACCTTTAGCAATGGCCGTAGCTGCTCCAGCATGATCATAGTTTGCGAAGGGGTTTAAGATTTTACTATACACAACATCAGCTTCGCGGCCCTCGTCTACGATACACAACTTCCACCATGCCGCCTTGGTGGCGCATAAATACCATTATTCAAGTGTCTGTATGATTCAGCTTCCACTGCATCGTGTAATAAACTGACCGCTTCTCGCAATAGGGTCATTCTAGTTGTGTATCTAGACTGGGTGAATGCACCCTAGTATGAGTCCTACAATACTGCCAGATTCAAGGGTGTAAACGATCCAATTCTTGAAGGCCACAATATGTTTAACAAGCCTGTTGTTAAGAAAGGGCACAATTTCTAGCCACATGTTGCACCCGCGCTGGCTGTGTGCATAGTGGTTTCGTGCACCTGTAGCCTTTCCATAACGACCGGCCCAAGGATGGTGCCCATGGATCACGAGCCGAGTGTTTGGGCTGCTGCCTATAGTGATGATCTCCCCTCACCGAGCCATTCGATGCTACCACGAGCACGGGCTGGACGATAGCTGATGTGAGAAGGTACGGCGTAGCGGTCCAGAAGGTCGAGAATGGTCTGAGTGCGAAGGCAAAGCTCGTTTAGTCACCCTTGCATGTCCTCCAAAGTTTGAAACCCACTATGCGTTGATCAAACTACACCCGGGAGCCCTAAATTTTAGTCCTTCTCAATACCCTAGCTGCATTGCTGAACGAGTGCCGAGCAACCGCCCAGCGAGTACCCGTTTTGGTGCAAAGCCTAGTGCCGAACTTGGAATACAAAGTGGACATTTGTTGTAACAATCCTGAAATCTTTACTAGCATCCCTCCCTACGTGCCAAGACGCCCTCTATATCCAGATAAATAATGGGTACTCTAACTCTAAGTAACTCAATTTTAGCGCGTATATATGTTATGGTTATACTAAACAGGTCCACCTCGCGTTATAGAAGGAGGAGCCCTTTAGGGACTTAGACAAATAGAAGATTAAGTAGGTTAGTATAAAAAAATAATTACCATCTGAGCAGATGGTGCAAATAAATATAATCAGTTTAGCCACTATCAAGGCAATTCAGCTATGCTAGTGAAGCTGTGCTTCCATGGTAATGCTGGTAGAACCACAACCGGCATATCTTTATCCGCTATATTTTCCTCTCCAGGCATACCCATCGGCGCCGCAAACCTGACTACATCCTTCACATCAGTGTTGCACCTCTGGCATACGATATCCTGCCTACGTGCCATCGTGGTGTACACGCAAGTCGAGCAGAACGCATGATTACAGGGACGAAGTCTGTGGAAGCGTCAGTGTGCAGTAGCAATGAGTGTTAAATAAGACTTACATGCAATCACAGAGGTACCGTTCACATATCGAACACGCCACCCTCGCCGAGGCGGTGATGTCCGTCCCGCGTGCAATGCCGCGCTCAGTGTCAATCTGGGCTACGTTCTTGATATACCCAAACGGAGCCACATCGCCTACACCCTCGATACGGTCGGTATATGTATCGTAGAATGGAATTCCAGCAGCGACATATGCCTCAGGAGTGATGGGCGTCGGCGGCGCCACTTTGCCAGTTAGGGACTTATAGACAATGACATTGAGCAGCTGTACGCTGACCAGACAGGTACCTGAGTAGTTCCAGATGCTCCGGTGCTTGTCTGGGTCAGGATGAATTTGTTGGCGGAGCATGCCTCCGGCCGCAAGGCCCATGGCCCAGGACTCGATGGGTGGGGAAGGGGGTCTAGCAGAATGGCTTGGTCCTGCGGCGTTTGCCGAAGCTTGGGGAGCGGAGCCGGATCGGTGAGCGGAGCTATAATCTTGAGTGAAACCGTAAACTTCGGCTACTTGTTGCGAAGACATGGGACTCTGTTGCTGTGAAGCAAGTTGAGGAGAATAACATTGCTGGAGGGGAGCGCCCTGGGTGATTTGCGATCAGCGCCTGCGCCACATGTTGCCGCTTGAGATAGTAATACTCACATAGCCAGCAAACAGCTGTGCCTCTGAGCGGCCCTCGCCAGGTGCCTCGGCTACGTCGGGTCTGTTGTACCCTGCTGGGGCATAGTAAGAGGGCGGCCGGCCGATTTGATCCATTTTGATTGAGTAACCCTGCCGGTGATAATGCGTGGTAGTGCTTCCACATGGTGCTAGTGCGGGTGCCGATGCCCGCATGGCTTTACGTGACCTCGAGCAGAAGTATACCGGAGCACAGAGGACGCAGCAGAGACAACCACCGAGACACTCTAGGCTACACGATGAGTCCAATTTAGGCGATTTGGAGACGGGTTGACTAGCAATTATCACGGGGTGATCAACCAAACCGGCGTTAACGAGTGAAGCGGTTCCGCTGAGATCGACCTTGTGCTTGCCATGGAGTAGGGTCCAGCCAACGAGATTCGAATCTCGATATTCAGTTTCGCGGGCAACTTCGTCAATCTGAGCGAATGGCGAAAATTTCTTGGTTGTGAAACGGTTGGATGTGAAACGCGACGGAACTATCACCGACAGCTTCACGTGGTAAAGTGCCGTGAGTGAACGCACAGTCTCCGATTTTGACGTATTCCCAAGAAGTTCACGAAGCAAATATGGACGTGGCCCTGACTTTTTCCCGCTAATAGTCACGGCACCGTTACCGTCCCTCATGAGTAGGATGTCTGTTCCTGACGCAAAGCCAGCGTCTCGGGGGCACTTCTCAGGGTCTTGTCCAAACACTGGTTTCTGTCCTCCAAACAAAAGGGGTGTTTTAGAACTTGAACCCTTTGACGAATCTCCTACAAATAGTAGGCTTCCCCCGGATGGCGTAATCTCTAGCTGCAGGCCGCCAATGTTTTCTTTACCCGTGATCTGCTTCTCCACCGAATAGCCACTCCCAATAGGCATAGCCACAAACTGGCCGACTTTATCTCGGCCTACAGCAATTCTATTCAATTGCTCCTGCGGAGGCACCACAGCATAGTCTTGTTGCTTGCCAACCTTTGGTGCATTCCACACCTTCCCAGACACGGCATTGACACCACCTACAAAAACGCGAATTGCGTACTTGGAATTGAATGGCGACCGAAACGAAATCCACATGGCTTCTCGCTGGTATGTAGGAAAAAAGACACCAGCCTTGTTTGCCATGTCGATCAGACTGAGATTGCCCGACTTGCGTAGCTTAGCATCGTACGATGCAACATTGGCGAGCGGAAAGAGGCCAAAATCTGCCGGCAGAAGATGAGTGGAGCCATCTTCAGGCACTCGCAACGTTCGGTGAAAGCCGATGATGAGGTCGCCATTGTTGATTGACAGGTATGAATCTGTGCATCGAACATGGACTTGGAGTCGGCTGATGAAGGTTCCGAAGCGTTCTACTTCATTGATACGGAGACCGGAGTCTAGATCGTAGCAAGATGGGCCGCTGGTGACAAGGACAGGCCAGCTTTGGGGGAAGTCATGTAAAAGGGGTAGAGCCTTGGTTTTCTTCGATCCGTCACCTTGTTGTGTGCTTGAGAAGCCGACAGCGGGTTCATAACCTATCAAAGATTTTAGGAGCAAAAATAGGCGACGTTTTCAAGGGCCACTCACTTTCGCGTTTTAGGAGATCATTCACGTCCGAGAGGGAGCTAAAGAGGGAAACATTGAACTCCGCACTGGTTATGGCTTCGTTGTTGGGGTTCCGGAGCCCATCGATTCTCAGTCGGACAACTGGGTCTGGAACCGACGGGATTGGCGTGGTCTCACGGATAGGTTGTTTCTCCTTGGCTTCTTGCTCTGGACTTGGTACTGGGATGGGAATTGGATCTCTGAGGGTCGAATCTAACACTCATTAATATTGGTAAAGCAATGGATCATGAAACGCAATTACCTTCTGCCTCAGTGATCTCTTTTCTGTGCACAACTGAGACGGCATCAAGCTCCGAAATAAACGCTGACTGGTCCGCAGGCAGTTCTATGGGGCTTGGTACGGGCTGGGTAGGGGTTTGGGCGGGGGCAAATGTCGAGAGCCAGCTCCCGAAGCCGGCGTGGCTGGTCACATCATCCTGCCGGTGGGCAGGGTCAATCGGCTCATGTGATGTTGAAGCCATATTCGTGAAATTGTTGGCAGCATCGTGGAAAGATCAATGCTGAAAAGTCAGCTGTGCTGCGCGTCATTGATTCCATGGTGCGGCTGAAAGCCACCAAAACCCACCCTTTCATTGGAACAAGCGAACGATCGCTAGTACGGAAAACTCCACAGCACTCGCCAGTCTTGGCGGCGTAGGGTATTTCAACTATAGTTCCTGTTTTGCATGTGAGTACTTATGTCGCATTGCTAGTGTAAGTAGATCAAGTGGCAAGGTGGCTACTTATACAGCCAAATGTTGAAGATTTGCCACTTGAGCCTTACCAAAGGCAGATGAACGTCTCGATCACGCTATTAGGGAGGGCGGCCAACCCGCTCCGGCCATAGGTTGTGAGGTGGCGAGTCTACAAGAGGTGGGTTGGTTGACGAGGCATAGAGCAGACAAGGTTGAGTTGGATCGCAAAGCTGCGGGGCTTAGATCGGCCCGCTATAAGTAGAGTATAACACTGTAACACCTATTACAGTCCGGGACCCCTACGGGAAGTGCTCGGCCCCTAACGGGGACTAGTTAGGTCCCGTAACCTATAGATATACTCTAAACTCTAAATCCTTAAGCTTTCCTTAAGGATTTATCTATATATATATTAATACAAGCCTATTACATCTCACGTGC
Source organism: Acrocalymma vagum (assembly GCA_028476805.1). Taxonomy (NCBI): domain Eukaryota; kingdom Fungi; phylum Ascomycota; class Dothideomycetes; order Pleosporales; family Acrocalymmaceae; genus Acrocalymma; species Acrocalymma vagum. The sequence goes on from JAQGEP010000359.1 coordinate 19,546, forward strand.
TTTACCTGCCTACTAGTCATCCCTCACAAACATAATGATTATATAGTTATTTTATACTAGCTAGAATTAGTAATTTTATATAAATTTAGATATATTAATAATTATAATACTAATTATAATTTTTTATTATTTTAGTAAGTTTTTAAGGCTTTAATAAGACTTCTTTATAATTATTATAAATAGTAAGAGCTAAATAGTATTACTATGGCAAAGGAGTATTATTTTATATAAAAATTAGTCCTTTATAACTTAGGTATAAAGATAGTAATATAAATATAATTTATAGGTAAAATAGGTTTTAAATATTAAAGAATAGCTATAGTACATACTAAAATTGAGTTACTTAAAGTTAAAGTACCCTTATTTATCTTAGTATGGAGGGTGTCTCGGCACGCAGGGAGGGACGTTATTTGTTACTTGTCCCAGTAGATCTCTCGGCTGTTTTCGGCATTAGCTTGTCTAGCCACAAAGATGTGTAGCCTTGACGGGTGGCCAGTGGCCAGCTTGCTTTATAAACCACTCTAAAGCGACCCTGCTCACCTTAGTACACCTCGCTACGCAGTATTCATTCTCCTTTGGCCATGGAACACGTGTGTTATTTCAGCTTGACTATTCTTCTGTTCACCCCAACAAACCCTCTTCTTCACCTCGGCTACCGCTCTTTATAGGTATGAAATCGTCGTTCTCTTTCACAACCTTCCAGCCTCGTAATGCTTGCTCAGACAACTCTCCGCTCCACTGGTCTCCGTTGCCTTCCCATGCCCACCACTGCAGTGCATCCCCCCTGAATCTTGCTGTTTGGCCCTTCTTTGCACCTAACTCTGGCTGACCTACAGCGTAGGTCATGTCAAGCAGTGCTTCCCACGTAACAAATTCGGGAGTCGTTCCTATCGTGTGATCTTCAAGAATCGTCATCTTCGTCACACTTTGAGACACCCCTTTGAAGAATTTGCAGACCATACCATTTTTCATTTTGTATTGAATCAACGCTATTACTTGTAAGATAGTGTACTATCAAGAGAGAATGGAGGGTCTTACGGAAGAATAGAACGCAAGCGAGAGGTGCAACTGAAGGCTTATTCCCCTCACTGACTTACCTATATCGTTGAATTCAATGTCATCAGAGAACCAAGACATTATATCATCTGGCGACGACGAGATACGTGCTTGTATATAGAGCTCTGAACGAGCGATTATGAGCCTCTGAATGACATCTTTGTTCCACGTATTCGACATTTGCATAGAGGCTGGCCTGGTAACAATGAGCATTCAATTTGCTTTGAGAGGAACGACTGATTTGGGCGAGGATTTATCCTTCACCAGTTTTTGAAATCTGTGGAGATGACAAATCCACGACACCAGAGCTACTCAGCGAGTACTGCGCATAGACATTTCCCCTCTTGAGACGACTTAGGTGCAGGCAAAGTGGATTATTAATTACATGTTATCTGGGTTCTAACTTCGCCCGTTGCTCGTCCGAAAGTACCAGCTGGAACGCGGCAGCACCTGTTAGAATCCTTGGAGGCCAAGCGCGATGAAGCATGGAGATCCATGCTAATATGGTAGCGATCATCCAAGCGTGGGAATTTGCACTTTGATGTTAAACTCTCCACATACATACACTAATACGTGGTGTTGCAAAGGTAGAGTGCCCAACGGGGAAGCGAGATCCAGGGTACTGAGTAACTTCAGCTAAGATAAATCGGGGCTCGGATCTCTTGTCACTTTGGGTACGAAAGGTCTTAGAACTGGCAGGAAAGGAATCAACATTAGTAGAGTTTACTCGATTATCTGAGACTATAAGTTGTCCTGGAGGCTCCGTAAACCTCTCTACATTATAGTACATCTTTCAACGTAAGAGGCTTAATATCTGGAAATATTCTGTTTATTGCGAGGTCATCAGGGGCATCAAAGAAACCATGTGCCATCCAAACAAGACTCTGCGCCACATCCGCCGAATAGCTTTCATCTTCTCCTGCTCCCGATTTTGATTGCTGCCGAGATGCTGCTGTAGCTCCCCGTTGGTGAAGTTCATCAACAGTGATGTAACTGACATTGAACTTCTCTCCTGCATTACGTAAGCCTTAGCATACATTCGAGGATAGAAATAAAGAGCATCAGAGGAGCACATACCGGTTACTACTTCGCATGTCTGGACAAACTGGTTCCATGTCATTCTTTCACCAATGGCGACAGCGTGCTCTGGCCAAGCAGGGAGATCTAAGCATGCCACAACGTACTTTGCAACATCGGTGGTATGCGTAAATATGATGATATCTTGGCCGTCACCAGGAATAGTGGCAGTTCTATGCGGGATATCCACGATAAATGGCATGGCCGGCATGTATGATCTGACACTGGGTCCAGAGAAGTAATCGAGGAACAAGCCGTTCGAAAAGAGGCAAAACTCGAGGTTAGAACGCCGCAACTCGGCTGTTGCCTGCGCTTTTGTCGAATAAAGAACGGAATCTTGGGCTACCCTAAAGATGAAAGTCTTAGCTTGGGTTCCTGTTCCTATCGTGCGCACCTTACTCTTCCCGACAAATGATGCCAAATTCGCTCGGCATGAAACGTTTCGTAGTTTCTGCCCTGTAGGCTGCCTTGATTAGGTTCATCTGCGATTCTCCCACCTCCTTTGTCAACGTTGATAATGTTGAGATGATGGTGTGGATCGCATTTTCCTCTAGTTTTTTGACAAGTGCGTCGACGTCGCCGTAATTGACATCTACATAGCTGACGTTGGCCTTGGTTTCGGCGTTAGTCGCCCACTACATACTCAGTTAGCTTGTGCGTACAGCTGTTATGGAAATGATGTACTTGCGTTGCGAGTAAAAACCTTTACGGTGTGTTTTCCGCCGAGGCTCAGCTCATCGACAATGGCACGGCCCAAGCCTCCGGTGCCTCCAGCAACAGCAATGACGACCATGATGATGTAGTTTACGAAAACGAGAAGATGGGGTATTTGAGCTTGAGTTAGTTAACGAGTAGGACTCTGATCATTTGTATCTTCTGGAGAACTGTCACTGACTTTGGTATTGGCAAGCTGTTCAATCTTTGGGTGCACAATTGCCGATAGCCGAAATCAAGCTATAGTAAGCTATATGATTACAAACAATAATTGCACAAAGGACTTTAGGCAACATATCAGGTACTAACGTGAGGTTCCTTGCATGGATTCGAGCCATGCACCCAAAAATATCATTTGTGCGTTTGAAGCGGCAGGTTTGTAACATGGGAGTCTGCCATGAGCGTCTATCATTATTCCGCAATGTTCGACCTCAATACATGAATAATTATTGGGCATAGCAGTCACCAGGAGGGCACGTCTCACTAAACCAAGCGTTAAATAGATTAGAGATTGAGTGTCAGGGCTGATTAGAAATCAAGGTATGTCTTGGTTTGACATGTCTTGGCGCTCTCGACAGGTTCCGCGGGCCCCACGCAATGTGTGCAATTTTGCAACCTAGCATTGATGGAATTTACGGGTAGAGGTCTTACTGTTAGCGCGCATACCGAAAGCCTGAGATGTCGGCAGAACAGCAAAACTACCATAGGTACGCCAACATCGGCCAGAAAATTTCGAGATTTTGCGGCGGATCTCTTGGACAGGAGCATCTCGCCCCCTAAGCTGTACTTTTAGGCAGGGGCAAACAATGCATGGCTATGGCAACCGGGACCAAGTTCTCGCTCAATATTGATATCATGCTTTGTGCATTAGATGAGACGAGCGTTGAGATGAACAATACTGCACGAATGTTGAAACGTGCGGTTAAGAAAGCCTGTGGTGCACCGTAGTTAACGATCGCATATCTCATGATGACAGCTCAGAGCAGATTGCATCGCAAAACGGCTAGTACACCGTGCCGTTAAATGGCCTCGTCCTGCATAGCTTGTACTATGAATTTTCACAGGGGTTGCGTATATGCTTTAGAAGGTGTTGCTCAATTAGCCACCAGATTTAGTCGGCAACAAGCATGTCTTATTAAGTACCTTGGAATAACACACAAAAGCTGTATATACATGGCGGAAGATGGCAACGCCTTGCGTCTTAGCATAGGTAGAATATTGTAGTTCCAGAATGAACGGTTGCGGAAGAGTCTAGCTATTTAGTGATTGCCCGCTGTTCAAGAGTCCCCTACTTCGAGAACTTGACTTCAAGACCTATGCCTCTTTGCACGGTATTTAAGAACGAGTACGAGAACGTAAGCTCCCCTTTTGAGGGCACTGGTAGCATGTAATGGTTCTTCACCAATCATTTCTGGCTTATACCATAGGTAGTTATCTGGGCTTTAGGTTCCCCAAGAGTGTCTAAGCATACCGAAGCTTTTCAAGGTTGGCTTTGAATGCTTGTCAGTCCAATTCTGCCAAGGACGATGGACTTGTCTCATAAGTTTGCAATTATGCCCCGAAACCATGACGGCATTATCGCGTTAGATAATAGTGTGAGATCTACCCTCATATGAAGCTTTCTCCGGATTTGACCATGATTTACACAGGCCTGAAGTTGGGCCGCAATCAGCCTTTCAAGTTTGTTTTAAATCTTTATAAAGTGCCTAATGAACGCTGACATCCTTTCAACGAGAGGGCTCCTGGCAAAAACAACAGAACAGTTCATTCGATCGCTAGCTAAATAATATCAAACGTCTGGAATCCACTTCCCATTTCCATCCTTATGCCAAGTTGGGAGTTTGTCATCAGCTCTTAGCTTAACCAAGGTAGTCGGGACGATAACATCCCACGGAGCTCCTTGAGCAACTTCGTTTTCTGGTCCTCCAAGGCGCTCTGACAATTCGTCCGCGATCGGAATATACGTTGCATCCGAAATAGTCGGTAATCCTTTACCGTTCCACAAGTCTCCGATCTTTATGAAGCTATAGCAACCAATTAGTCTTGTTAAATCTACGACTGGAAACTGTAAGAACTTACTGATCAATTGCACCTTCAAAGCCTCGGCGAGCAGGAACAACAACGCGAGCAAAACCAGACTTTAAGAACTCATCGAACACCGGGTCCGGATCATTGATGGAAAATTTGCTCTTCCAATTTTCTGAGCGGCCCCAGAAGTATGGATAAGTGACGTACACTAAAACGCAGAGGTTAGAGAGGATCCTACCACTTGATTGATTGCATTCTTACTGATTTGATCCCATTCAAAGGCTTCTTCGAAGAAGCGAACATACTGCCCCTCTGCCTCGGCTTCGTACAAGTTAATTTGAGGCAGGCCAGTGCTGATCCCTTTTTCGATAGAATTGAATAGTTCATAGTGCTGAGCGGTGAGGATAGAAATGCAATTTTTCTTCAGTTCAGTTTTGATCACCTCCAAGTTTGCCGTTGGATTGCTTGGCGACTTTTAGCTTCATGTAACAATCAACGCTTGACATTTTGACTTACGTTCCCTGAATGGTAACGCCCTGCTCCAGTTTGAGGCGCGACACCTTTTCCTCGTATTCAGACAGGCGAGCTTTGTACGCCGTCAAAAGCTTAGCGTGCGTTTCGTTCTGCCACTGCTGCCACCGTCGAGCCGTGATGCGGCAGAGAACCGTGACGGTAACGACGCAGTCTGACACGCGGTAGGTGTTGAAGGCCCACGGCAAAGAACCGCCTTCTCCTGTACTGTTTGTTGCATGGTTGATGATGCTTGTGCTCCATGATTTGTTTCCAGGGTTAGCCAATCGTTGTCCCTCACCTGCGACTGTAATGTCGATACTCGACTCGTCCTGCCAGGTGTTCCCGACGACATTCACGGTAACATAGATTGCTTCGTAGCCACTTGGGATGCTAATGAGAGCTCCATAGTCATAGTCGGTATTGTGGTCTCCACCGCCAACTTTGGATTGATCACTGATCGTCGTATAGTCCTCGGGGGGGGGGAAGGACGTCGGTTGCCTGATATGAGGTGATTAAAGATCCGATAGACGAAGTCTGAATGCCAGCTGGACTGATGGTAAAGGTGGCTGGTTTTTCTGCAACCAGACTGGCGTCGGCAGCGTTGGCATTGTTGGACAATACCGCAGTCAAGAAGGCAGCGGGCTCGGGGACCATAAAGTCGCTAAGCACATATAAATTGAAGTCATGATCATGGTGCCTTACAAACTTACTACATAGTCCTTAAGCCGTAGTTGAAGACTTGGGCTTCATATACCTTGTTCAGGAACTGGTATACTCCGGAAATGTGACCAGTACCAGTAGCGTTGTTGATGCCATGGTCAGTTTTCTCTACCACCTCATCCTATATATCTGTAAGCGTTTGTTTGCGATGCTAAATTAATCCCGGTGGAATTTGCAAACAAAAATATGGAGGAATAACAACTTACAATCGTGATTGTGCTCCGTTTGTCCAGAACTCTTTCGGCAATCTTTTTCGATGTTCGATCCGTGATGTCTTGCCCGTATTTGCTTGCAGACTTGTTCACCTCCTCTTTGCTGCGGCTGACGCTTCCTTCGGCACTTGCGTCAATGGAGACAACTGGTCCGTATTTTGCTGATACTTTCAAGCCCGCCTTGAGACTCTCATCCTCCTTGATCGTGTTGGATGCCTCCTTACTCATCTCGAAACGAGTGGTAGAGACCAGCTCATGTTCATCACTCGTGGTCGTTTCGGACTCACTTGCAATGGTAGTTTCTGTACGGGTAGTTTTGGTCAGGCTGCCCGATTTGCTTTCGCCCTTCAATACGTTCTCCACATGGGCAATATCTGCAGCTTGGTAACCTTTCAAAGTTTGCTTGACGACGAGCAAATCCGCTACGCCAGATGCTTGGACGTTTCCTTTCGTGTGAGGAATTCTTCCGTCTGTAGGAGATAGCGGCAGAATGGGATCCAGCTGACGAATTGGGGTGCCGTATAGCAGCGAGGTGACCTGCGAGGCAATTGGGGTTTTGGCAGATATGAAGGCGTCTCCAAATCGAGAGTAGGAGATGGTATGACTGTCAGGTGCGAGTACTTTGAGTTCCTGTATTTGGTCATCTTGCTCCTTACGCAAATTTTGCACGACCACTAGCACTGTCAGCTAAGTTTGTTCAAGATTGTTTGAGTACAAACCATTCAGCGGGACACTTTGCAAATCAATCTTCCTATCTTTTAGTGTTTGCTGTGCAACTTCTGTTAGCTCTGCAAAAGCGGCCCCTTTCACTCTTGGAGTTCGCTGGGACGCGCTCATAGGCTCAAATCCTCCCTTGGGGCGGAGCAGATCGGCAGTTGAGAACAATGCAGTTGCAAGATTGAAGGCTCCCGTGGGCTCCGCCGGGGCTGTTGGAGCCGGATCAGTACCTCCAGGAGTAGCGGCAGCTTCTGAAGCAGCGGTGGCCCTCGCAGGATGAGGCTCGTCAGCAGCTGTTAAACCGATGACAGAGGGGCTTGCTCGGTTCACAGCAATACTCCGCAAAGATCCCCGATAATCGACTTGATTTTTAATAGAGTTCCGTGCAGTGTACTTTTCATCGACACTAATTGGGTCACTTTTGACCGGCTCCGTAATTTGAAGGTGCTCTGGATTCAGTCGCACTAGCTCTTGGACGGTCACTTCTAGATCTCCATGCTTTTTTAGCAGGGCAGTCGCCTCAGCTTCATTCTTTTTGGCCAACTCGCGGGCAGCGTCCTTGGCCTTCTGGCGATCCTCCTCGGAACCCGCGATTGCAGGCTTCAAGTTTGCATCGAAAGGCAGCAACAAATTACGCTTTCGATAGAGTGGTAGGCTGACCTCTGGAGGTGTTGGATTGGGAGGTACTCCTTGAATTACCTTCCAGAGCGAGGGAGCATCCGGGGGAATCCAGGTACTCAACGAATGATGCGACTGAAGGCATTCCCAGATCATTCCATTATATGAGACTTGATCTCCAGTCTTGTAGTCAGTCTCAGAAGCCCATTGTTTGATCGCATCGTGTTTGACGTCCTTTATTTGAAGTTTTTCAGATGTGACGACATTGCTCTCTGTCGCCGCCACCCGTTTCAGTAACTCGAGGTCGCGAAGCTGAGAAGTTAGTGCTTCAATTGGTCGAGTTTGGTCTTCCTTTTTACTATTAGTTATTGGTATTTCAATTGCGGATTACAATATTAATACCTGAACGAACTTGATCGCAAGAATGGAGTCACGCAGATTCTCAAGAAGAGCACCAAAATCTTTGCTTGCAACGATATCTTTGACTTCTTGATTGAATACTTCTTTCGAGAGAACCTCTACGTCTTGTACCGTCAAATCTTTAGTACTCTCAGTGAGGTCAAGATGTGCCCCGAGCTGAACGAGTAGTTTCTGAAAGTCGGTAGCATCGACGCTGCCAACAAATTTGGCCGACGCGATGAAGGGAATGGCCACGGCCCGAACCTCGTCACGGGGATTCGGCTTCTTTGAAGCTTCAAGCAGAGCCTTCTGAAAATCAGAGTCTTGTGCAAGGCTTATTGATCCTCCCCTGAGAGGGTCGGCAGCCAAAGGAGCTAAGGCTTGTTAGTTCAACGGGCTAGAATATGCACGAAACTAATCGAGGTACGGATAATACTGACGACGCAGAACAAGGAAACGAAACAGAGGCTCTGTCATGGTTATAAAATCTCAACAATTCAAAAAGTTCCGTAGTTTGACGTTCACGAAGAGATGTTTCTGGTGCTGCTTCTCCACTGCGAGCGTTGGAAACAAATACGTGCCCGGCTGAGGCCATTTGAGGACAGTTCCAGCGATTTAGATATGCCTACATGGCTGAGGGCTGAGTTTGGGGGCAGCATTTTCTTCGATGTGTCTTTTGGGGAGGAGGGGGGGGAGGAGGTTTCACTTGTACGGCTGAAGCTTTGGCGCTCGGGTCCTGGACAGCAACTCGCCCTTTTCATTGGTGGTTCAATATAACCCCAGATGTTTTCTCGGGTTCAGCCTGACCGGTGAACGGGGTTTCCTTTTCTTGCTCATGAGCATGGGTTTCATTTGCTGCTCGCTCCGCATACCATTATGCGCAGGTTAAACCTTGTCTGGTGGAACGATTACTGTAAGATTACGAAGGTCAGCTGGACTAGGCTGAGCATTCAGCTGAGATTCAGCTGAGTGCACCTTGTTCGAGAAGAAGAGATGTGATGAAACAACGAAGCAATGTGCTACCGCCGGGCTTGACTTCCGTGTTGCGTGATGCAGTTTCCGTAGTTCATGGCCATTTTCACTTTTCATTCTTCCAAACTCACTTGAGTCTCATTAAGACTTGATACAAAAGATGGCACCTTTGACTAGTGCCGACTTTGACACTGAAGTCGCAAAGTCAGCGGATGTTCTCGAAAAGCATTTGGTGGGGGCCTCGTCAATCCTGGAAATTGCACTGGCGCGAGGCGTCTTTACCACGAAACGAGACGAGTGGTCCACTGCGAAGAGGAAAACATACATTGTCAGAAACTATGGAAGCAAGGGACAAGAAGGCCTCAGATTGTGGCATAACCATGCCGTCAAACTTGCCGAAAATGCTTGTCGATGGGAAAAACAGTCCAGCAGCAATGCTACTATCTGGAGCAACCGCCAAAAGGACTACGAACAGCTTGTTTCAACAGTTACGAGGGATATTACTCGATTCTGGGGTGTTTACCAACAAATTGCTGACCCGGAAAGAGCGACTTTGTTTCGGAAAACGCAACAAACTGGAAATTATACCAAGAACCTTCAAACCGCATTCGCCACCTGGTACAACGCACAGCGAGTAACTCTCACCCTCGTAAAACAAGATAGAGAGCGAGTCGCAGCAACGTTTCTGCGTCAGCACTTGGAGTTGGTCGCAGCACTCAAGACCGCGCACTCGCCTGAAACTCCCTCAGGACAGCCGGATCGAAAGCTTGCGGTAGACGCTATGGAGATTCAATTAGCTTTGACCGCAGCGCTGGGGACCAGCTTCAACTTATATCCCGCATGGCAGGCAAGGCAGCTCCTCATGTATCCCAGCATGAGCGAGGTGGAGAGAGCAGTGTGCGCCATGACGATCATTGTCTCTCTTGCAGGTCGCTTGGTGAAAGCAGGCCGAATCTTCTACACGGCGAAACGCCTGTCCGATGTCTTTGGTGGCGAAGAAGCTACCTGGAAAAGAGCCATTGCATATTCGTCGTTGCTCTTTGCCAATCGAAGCGCTGAATCTGCTCTGGACAACGCAATCAAGGAAATGAGAAGTACGAGCAAGATGTCTGCGAATACCAAGCAAACAGCATTAACCGCGCTTAATGCCGCAGTGTATCCTGTGCAATCTGGCACCTTTGTGGATCCTGTCGCGCTGGAGCCCATGGTCGAAGCCCTATGGAAGACCTTGACGTCTTCGGCTTATCCCTGGCTTAGCCAAAGCTCCGCATTTTTGGATGAATATGCTTTGAGAAGGATTCTTACGGTTGGTCCAAATCTATCAAACATGAAGTGTCAGATTCTGGCCGAGCTGGCAGAATCTTATTTTGGAGTCATACTACGAGACAACCTCGGCAGCTACGCATTAGGCATAGATGTTCCCAGGGATTGCTTTCTTCAATACATTCCCGGCCATGCGATAAGGGTTCCGTACAATACCAAAGATGTCCGGCCATGGCAAGTCACAGATGGTTTGTTTGGCTACTTCCAAGGCGGCATCTTCTATGTGTCAGCCATCGTGGAGATTATGATTGATGGGTTGGGTTCTAGGGAACTTCAATTTGTGAAGACGGACCTTAAGAAATTAACTAGAGGAGAGCGGATGCAGCTACGATGCTTTGCAAACAAAGCGTGGCTTGAAGTCAAAGAAGCAGTTGAGAGAAAGGGCCAGACCTTCAGTCAAGATGAAGACTCCTTCCAACAGCCAGTAAGTCATAACGCGCTGGCATGTTGATAATTGCAACATTTTAACTAACTTGTATAGATTATTGACGAAGAGCTCGTATCTCAAATAACGAATCGAGATGTCGCTCGCCTAATAAAATTGACTACACTTCAAATTAACGGCATAGATACCGAGTTTAGGATATTCCAAGACCCAAAAAGCCCCCAAGCAACCACCAAAATACTTGGTGTCACAGCAAGAGGGGTAGAACCTGACGAAGTGCGAGGAGAGGTAGCCAAGGCCAACACCGGACAGCCAGCTCCATTCCAATTTGAGCCATTTGGTCTTCCGTTCAATATGCCTGACATTGCTCAACTTTCCAAAGATCTCAGGAACACGGCAATTCGCTTGATGTATCCTCTACCCGTGGAGAAGGACAAGCCAGTATCAATATCAGTTTTCTTGGACTATATAAAAAAGATATATAATCTCGCCGTCCTGTACAAGCCAACAGCGGATGGTTATTACAATCCAGAGATAGGTATGGTCCCATTTGAACCCAATCAAGCCGTCATGCAATGGCTGCGGCATGAGGATTACACGAATGCGGCGTTCGAAGAAGCAGTCGGCCCCATCGACCAGTCATGGGTAAGTGGATCAAGGTTGGCGGTGACAAACTACCTATAGTACTCACTCTTTTCCGTAGATTGACCACGTCTCAAAGAACGGAATTACCATCATTAGGAACGTAGAAGACCCCAAGTATCCTACAAACATACACGCCTCCCACCTTGGAGCTAGCCTAGATGGCGTGTACCAGCACTACCCGTTCTCGGATGACACCAATATCGGCGACGTTCTCGGATGGCTTGGAGACCTCACGTCGTTTTTCGTCGAATGGCAAAAGGAGAACCACTCCTCTCCAGTCTCGCCGAGTGATTTCTTCCACGAACGATTCGCGTGGTATTCTTACAAGCCCATCTATGAAACCAGCGCCAAAATGCGCGACATGATCGAGGACGCCGACGCCTACAATATTGGCATCATACTGGCTGCTAGCCCGACGAAGAGCATTGCCAACGTGATGCGAGAATATTACAAACCTGGCGGCGCTTGGGAGACCCGGTTTGGCTCGTTTTACAAGGCTCGGTTTGGCGGAACTGTGAAGGGGGCGGCTAGTCTCACGAAAAAGTTCTTCGAAGCAAGTATAATTGGGTCGCCGAGGATCAGAGCATTCATGTACGCCATCATGTGGAATCAAGGAAAAAACTCGCATTACACGTCGTGGGACTCGCCAGGGGACAGATCCGCCAGTGAGATAGATAGCTACTGCCAAGGCTTTGCGGAGGTGTTGCAAGAAATGGCGGACGCAGACTAAATGGAGTGTTCAATGGTGTTAATTCGCAACAATTCCCCATATTATTCATTCCTGCCAATCTCCTCGGAAGCGGTCGAACGTTTCTCGGTGCCAGAGAAAGTCGTTGAAGGTTGAATTTCCACAAAAAATTGAAATTGAAAGATATGTTCGATATAGATATGAGAATGTGGTCACATTGTCTCCTCCCAATCTCGCAAAGTCTACCGATTTCTTCCCTCCCAGAGGTCCCGAATCGGACGGCGTGCTCAACCACCCCACCAATGCCCGCCCGTCGTGACGTAACAGTGGCTTCTGGCAATGCATCTGCAAATAATATCAAAACATCTTTGACGTGGACAAATAGCAATAATTCGGGCGCCGAAACATCTTCGTGTGCAAGACAATGGCATGGGTGTGGGAGTAGAGTATGCCACTGCGACGAGGTGGTACAAGTATGATGAATCAAGCAAATGGCTAACATTGCCAAGGCGAAGCTTAACTCGGGGGAAAAAGCCCTCCAATGGTTGTTGCCAAATGTGAGACAACAGAGTCTAACGGAAGATCTGACAGGTCCTCGCCACTGGGGAGATGTACTAGGAGTAACGTGACCTGCTTATGTCATCGGTCCAATTGTCCCAGCATCTAGTGCAAGTTTATCCAAACCTCGACGTGACTTGGGTTGCAAAGCAGCCATGGCGAATGCCGACGTAGTCGCCTACAATATTGCCGTTTTCATTGCAACGCTTTTCCTGCTGGAGTTTGGCGCAGACAAATTCATTGACCATACGGCGATTGTCGCTCGCCGCACCCGCATTCCAGAGACCATCATTGGCCTTTTTACTGCTGGAGGAGAGTGGGAAGAGGTACGCTCTTAGCTGTCGATTCCCACGGCTACCAGTGCCAATGCCAGTGAACTAATCATACTCGATGCCATAGCTCGCCGTTGTCAATGCATCCCTCGCACGCAACCGTGCATCTTTGGCCATTGGCAATATCGTTGGCTCTGCCATCTCGAACATCCTAGGCGCCTTCTCCTTGGGCCTCTTGTTCCATGACAAGGAGACGCCAATCCTGTTTGACCGTAGTTCGCGCATATACTCCCTTGTCTTGCTCGTCCTAACAACCTTTGTAACGCCCATCACCTACTTTTCAAGGAGGATAATATGGTTAGTTTGCGGCTCCATCTTGATCGCATTCTTCGCCATTTATATTGGGGCCGTAGGGTGGGCAATTAGTAAAGGGATTTTGACTGCCCCCGAAGACTCAGACGACGACAGCAGCGACGACGAGAGCGATGATGCGGAGACGAGATCCGCAAGAGCCGATAGACATGAGCACGTTACAGCCAGATCGCCTCTTCTCGAGTCAAACGAACAAGCGAACGAAGACGCCAGCTCTAGCTCTACAATATCAGCGTCACGATCAGCTAGAGCAAGTCGCAGGGAACGTCACACCTTGTGTTACCATGCATCTTACCTCTTCCTCGGTTTTCTCGCCATCTGCCTTGCTGGCTACGTCCTTTCCCACGCTGCCACCACCATTATTGATGAATTCGGCATCTCGGATGTGCTTTTCGGCGTCGTCATTCTCGCAATCGCCACAACACTTCCGGAAAAGTTCGTAGCCGTCATGAGCGGGCACCGCGGCCACGCCGGCATTCTCGTCGCGAATACAGCCGGCAGCAATATCTTCTTGCTCGCATTATGCTCTGGAATTGTCATGCTCGATACATCAGGCCAGTTTGAACATGGCAATGTCAACATCGCTGAACTAGGGGTGTTGTGGAGTTCGACGCTTGCGTTTACAGCGACCGTCTGGTTTGGCGGAAGGTTTTGTCGGGGCATTGGATTGGCGATGCTGATTGCTTATCTTGCGTTTATAGTTCTGGAATTTACGGTGATCCATGGTGTAGCTGACAACGACTAGATACTCTGAAGAGCTAGCTGTTGTCGCTGCCTATGTCTATTATCGGTATATTTAATAAACGGGAAGAACGGGGTGTATATATTTAACCCTAATTCTAATTCTAATTCCTTACTTTGTAGGCTGGTAAAGACAACATTGGCGCCTTGTCCAGCAAATAACATGCAAAAGACAAGCGCATCATGGCGTCCCACTACTTGTACCTGTATCTCTAGGTCCAAACTCTTAAAAAACGAATATATATAAAACTCCTCTAAGATATATATAAAAATAACTAATATAATACTAGCTATATACTTTATAATTAAGAAATAGTATATTTTCTTATATGTATTAACTACTCTTATTAGATTTTAGTAAATTT